>CM077164.1:22469345-22634367 GCA_039583875.1 Platanthera guangdongensis
TAAGGAAAGAGAGAGATTAGAAGAGGGAGGGTTAATGTTGGTGGATCTTTTACTCTGATACCATAATAAAACTTGAATATAGAAAAAATATTTCTCTTATTTCTTGTTGATTCTTTACATGACACAGGTATGTTTGAAATTATTAAAGTGAAAGTGGGGTTGATCGAGCAGACGCGTGGCCTGGGCGGACAGTCTGGCGGATTGGTAGCGCGGCTGAGCGGTTTGAATATTGTGGCCTGGTGGTTTGTCCTTGGAGGTAGCTGTGCGGATAAGCTGACTATCCACAGTTTGGGTGAACTGGTTTGGAGTCCGCGGAGTTCGCTATATGCGGACTATTTTGTGCTCGCGAGATTAGCATTGACATGTGCCCTGACCTCCAGTGATTCAGTTTGGAGGTAACCCCGGAGTTCGTGGTTAGGCAAACTAATCAGCTCTGGCGGACTAAGCAGACTGATGTTTATGTCCGCAGAGCTTGCGCCAGAGGTGCACTGATTGCTGGACTTGGTTATGTTTTGTGACAAATCCAAGTTAATTGCAGAGTCCGCTAAGTCCGCTGGTTGACCGGGTGGTGTGCCTGTTGGTCGTGGACTTGTTGTTGCGGGCTGGTGTGGTGTCCGCATGTGTGCGGGCTGTTGTTGTGTCCGCATGGTGTGCGGGCTGTTGTTGTGTCCGCTGCCAGCGTGCGGGCTAGTGAGCTGTCCGCCGGGATGCGGACTGGCTTCCAGCCGTGTGTTTAAAGTTGGAGACCGGGCGGTCTGTCTTAGCGGGTTGGAGACCGCGCGGTCTGGCGGCTTGACTCTTCAGCTTGTTAACCGGGCGGTCTGGCGATCTTCATCGGCGACCTATCTGCTTCTCTTATGGTTAGCCGTGCGGTTAGCCCTTCTGTCTAACCGCGCGGCTTGTGCGGTTTTACCTTGTACAGTCCGCTTAACTTGTATTTTTTAGTCTCACATCTCTTATTTGTATTCTCTCTTCTCTCCTCCATTCTATATAAGGGAGGGCATACCTTTGTAATAGATATCATTTTTGGATAATAAAATTTCAATTATTCAAAAGTTATTCTGCTTGTTCTCTCTTTTTACTGCTTTCTAACATGGTATCAGAGGATTCGATCTACTCCTCCTGATTCTGTGTCTTGCTGTCTGCCCGGCTTGTTGTGCCGGTTTGCTTTCTATTCGCGCGGCCTATTCTCTGCCGTTCGCTCCTTCTACTCGCCCGGCCTGTTCTCTAGCCGGTCGCCCTCTTCTGTTCGCGCGGCCTGTCCTCTAGCCGTTCGCCCTCTTCCCCTCTGCTTGTGTCTGCAGCTAGGTCGTGGCCTTTCTGGCCGCTGGATTTAGTCCCTTGAGACCGCTGCCGCCCTTCTTTCTTTGCGCGGATTGTTACCTACCCGCCGCCTCCTATCGCAGCGACCTGTTTTTTGTCCCTGCTCCTGTTCGTGCGACTTGTCCTCTAGCCGCTCGACTTCTTCCCCTCTGCTTGCGTCTGCGGTTTGGTCGTGGCTTTTCTGGCCGCTGGTTTCTACCCTCGAGACCGCTGCAGCTTTTCTTCCTATCCGTGCGGGTTGTATCCTAACCGCCCGGCTTCCCTTGTTTCCCGCTTCTATGGCTTTTTCTGATGCCTCTACTGCCACCACCCCTGTTGCCAATCCGGCTCCACCTCTTCCCCCTACTCCTTCCGGGAACCTTGGGACCGTTTCCAAACTTGTTGGCTCCAACTACCCGGATTGGAGCGTCTCTTTCACCTTTCTTCTTCGCTCACAACGCAAACGCCACCACCTCGTTGATGACCCACCTCCTCCACTTCACCTCTCTTTGATGACTGGGATGCCAGTGACGCGCTTGTGCGTACTTGGCTTGCGAACAGTCTTTCTGATGAGTGCCTTCCCGTCATACGTCATGATGAGACGGTCAAGGCCGCTTGGCTTCATCTTGCCGCTTTGTACTCCAAAGGGGCTCAGACTTCCCGCATCTATACGTTGTATGCGGACCTCTTTGCCCGTCCCACCTTGTCTCCTGCTGCTGCCTACCAACAGGTCCAGGCTCTTGGGGCTGAGATTCTTCAGAATCGTCCTTTTTCTGCGGATTTGGCTCAACAACACAAGCACTTCCAGGAGCTTCTGGTCGTGTGTTATCTGCTCCGGCTTCCCGATACTTATGACATGATCCGCCAGCAAATTCTGGGTGAGGCTGAATCTCCCACTTTAGATGCCACCGCTGCCCGCATCGCTGCTGTTACCTCTCTGCTTCAGCGCCCGCTATTGCCCGCTCCTTCTCCCCACCGGACCACTATTCTCATCAGGCTCAGCGCAGTGGCTCTGGTAGTCGCGGTCATCAGACCGGCGGCCGTGCTTCTTCCCGCTACATCTGTTCTCATTGTGGCCGCACCGGCCATACTATTCGACCGCTGCTGGACAAAGCATCCTCATCTTCGCCCCTCCGGTGACTCTTCCAAGCCATCTGCCTCTGTTGTGACTTCTTCAGGTAGTGCCCACGTGGTGACTCAAGGTAAATGGCTTATCGACTCTGGTGCCACTAATCACATGACGGGCAACCCTCAGTGCTTCTCCTTGCTCGAACATCATGATCGGTTGCCCCCGGTCCTAATTGCGGATGGTTCTCCCTCCCCGGTTCATGGGACGGGTGTGGTTCATGTTACTCCCTCACTAAGCCTAACGGACACTCTCTATGTGCCCAAGTTTCCATGCAATCTGTTGTCTGTTACCTCTTTATGTAAACAGCTTCAGTGTTCTGTGACCTTTACACCAACTTCTTGCTCTTTTTAGGATCCGAGCTCCCACCGGACGATTGCTACTGGGACTGAGAGCGGCGGCCTCTACTTCCTCGACAATGTTTCCGCCTTATCTACCTTCTCCTCTTCCTGTACGGATCTTCTGCAGTGGCATCTCCGTCTCGGTCATCCTCCTCCCCGTATACTACATCAGCTTCTGCCGCACCTCCTTCCATCCAGTGCTCCTCTCCAATGCGACGCCTGTCAACTCGGCAAGCATCACCGTTCCTCCTTCCCGCCGAAGCTCGGACGGGGCTCTACTCGTCCTTTTGATCTTGTCCACTCTGATATCTGGGGACCTGCTCCTACCCTCACCATTGGTCGGGGTAGTTCTTATTTTGTAACCTTTATAGATGATTTTTCTCGTTGTACTTGGGTGTATCTCCTCCGAGATCGCTCTGAACTTTTAGATGTATGGATATCCTTTTATCAGTTGATTAAAAATCAGTTCAATCTTTGTATTAAAAACTCTTCGTTCTGATAATGCTAAGGAATATCTAAGTCATGCTTTTACTTCTTTTTGTGTGCAACATGGCATTATTCATCAGACTAGCTGTGTTTACACCTCCCAACAAAATGGGGTGGCGGAACGCAAAAAACCGTCACCTCCTCGATGTGGCACGCACTTTAATGACCCAGATGCATGTCCCTCGCTCGTATTGGGGCTATGCCGTTCTCCTTGCCTGCTACCTCATCAATCGTCTTCCATCCACCCTTCTCCGCGGGAAAACACCCTTCTCCCTTCTCTATCCGGACAAGGAGCCCTTTCCTCTCCCTCTCCGCATCTTTGGCTGCACTGCCTTTGTCCATACGCCATCTGCCACCCGTGACAAGCTTTCCCCCCGCTCCACCAAATGTGTCTTTCTGGGGTACTCCACCACTCAGAAAGGCTATTGTTGCTTTAACCCTGTTCTTCGTCAGCAGTTCGTCTCTGCTGACGTTACCTTCTTCGAGAATGCCTCCTACTTCTCGGCTCCCTCCTCCTCTCCTTCCCCACCTTCTGACTCTCCTACTATTCCCTTCGTTCCCTTATCTCCTACCGCGATACCCCTCCTCCTCCCTCTCCGTCTCCTCCTCTTCCCCCCCCTTCTCCACCTCCCCTCTCCACCCTCTACGCCGCCGTCGCTCTCTTCTCCCGGGCCAGCTCTCTCTGCCACGGACGCTCCGGATCCCGAGGGGGCTGCCGACCTGGATCTCCCTGTGGCGCTTCGTAAAGGGGTGCGGACATGTACCCTTCACCCCCTGGCTGCTGTTGTTTCCTATGCTCGTCTTACACCTTCTCGCCGGCCTTTGCGCTGGCTATCTCTGCTACTGCCACGCCTCGTTCCTATCAGGAAGCCCTTGCGATTCCCCATTGGAAGCTGGCCATGGATGAGGAAATGGCGACCCTCACGGAGCGGGGTACATGGACTCTTGTTCCCCCTCCTTTTGGTACTGATGTTGTTGGCTGTCGCTGGGTCTTTGTGGTCAAATTTGGCCCCGACGGCACTGTGGATCGCTATAAGGCTCGCCTGGTTGCTAAGGGCTTTACTCAGACTTATGGGGTTGATTACTTTGACACCTTCTCCCCCGTGGCTCGTCTCAGCACTATCCGGGTCCTTCTCTCTGTGGCCGTCAATCGAGATTGGCCGATCTCTCAGCTGGACGTCAAGAATGCCTTCCTTTATGGTGACCTTCACGAGGCCGTTTACATGGAGCAACCTCCTGGGTATGTTGCTCAGGGGGAGACACGGGTATGCCGGTTGCAGAAGGCAATTTATGGCCTCAAGCAGAGTCCTCGAGCTTGGTTTGACAAGTTCAGCGGCATTGTGGCGGCTGTTGGTTTTGTGCGAAGCTCTGCTGATCACTCTCTCTTTATTCGTAAAACTCCTTCTGGGCTGGTTGTTCTGGCTGTGTATGTCGATGATATTCTTCTCACCGGCGATGACCAGGAAGGGGTAGCCCTGACAAAGCGACATCTTCGCCAACATCTCATCACTAAAGATATGGGCTCTCCAAAGTACTTCCTGGGGATCGAAATCTCTCGGAAGCCCGACTCCTTAGTTCTCTCTCAGCGTAAGTATGCCCTTGATCTTCTAAAAGAGGCAGGATTGACTGGAGCAAAACCTGCCCGATGCCCCATGGCTACTGGGGAGGACAAAACCTGGACAGATGATTCGCCTCCTCTTTCAGATAGTTCGCGGTACAGGCGTCTGGTTGGTAAGCTCATATACCTCACAGTGACCAGACCCGACATTTCCTATGCTGTAGGTAAGGTGAGTCAGTTCATGCAAGCGCCTAGGGAGTGTCATCTACAGTCCGCCTTGCGGATCTTGGAGTATGTCAAAGCAGCGCCTGGGAAAGGCCTACTTTTTCAGAAGAATGGTCATCTGAGGATTGAAGCCTACTCAGATGCAAGTTATGCTGATGACAAAGGGGATCGCAAGTCAACCTCAGGATTTTGCACATTTGTTGGGGGAAATCTGGTGAGCTGGAAGAGCAAGAAGCAGTCTGTTGTCTCCAGGTCCAGTGCAGAAGCTGAGTATCGCAGTATGGCGTCAACCACTTGTGAATTAAAATGGTTGCGGGCTCTCATGCTAGACTTAGGAGAGGTGTACAACCATCCTCTACCTATGTTCTGTGATAACAAGGCCGCCATATACATTTCCAAAAATCCGGTATTCCATGAAAGAACCAAGCACATTGAGGTCGACTGCCATTTCATTCGTGAAGAGATTTTAAAAGAACAGATTTGCACTCCTTTTGTCACGTCTGATAAAGAGCTGGCTGACATCTTCACCAAGCCAGTTTCCGCCTCATTTCTGCATGTTTGCGACAAGCTGGGCATGGTTGATATATATGCTCCAGCTTGAGGGGGAGTGTTAAAGTTGGAGACCGGGCGGTCTGTCTTAGCGGGTTGGAGACCGCGCGGTCTGGCGGCTTGACTCTTCAGGCTTGTTAACCGGGCGGTCTGGCGATCTTCATCGGCGACCTATCTGCTTCTCTTATGGTAGCCGTGCGGTTAGCCCTTCTGTCTAACCGCGCGGCTTGTGCGGTTTTACCTTGTACAGTCCGCTTAACTTGTATTTTTTAGTCCCACATCTCTTATTTGTATTCTCTCTTCTCTCCTCCATTCTATATAAGGGAGGGCATACCTTTGTAATAGATATCATTTTTGGATAATAAAATTTCAATTATTCAAAAGTTATTCTGCTTGTTCTCTCTTTTTACTGCTTTCTAACACCTTGATGACAGGCAGATTGGCTGTAGTCCGCTATGTCCTTGTGGACTGAGCAGACTGCTTGGTGCTAGCTGCGGGCTGGGGGTAGTGACTCTATCCACTAGGGCGGTGACCACACTCCTCTCCGCGCCTATAAATAGGACCCTCATCACATCAACAGTAACTATATGAACAGTAAGTTAACCGTTGGTTAATTGTTGCGGCCTTGGTTTTTTCAGTCCCACGCGGGTTGAGAGGTTAACCGGTTTGCTATTTGCATGTTGTGCGGCTAGCAATGAGAAACCAGGACTTTGGTGCTGACTATGGTTAGGGATCAGTGAAGCTTGCGGTTAGAATCAGCGGTTTGCAACATGTCGCAGTTGCGGCCAGCCGGTCTTCTCTTCTTCAGCAATTCCAGTTCAATAAACTGTCCGCCGGTCTGGGTGGTCTGGCGGTCTGTTCATCAGTTCGGCAGCGGTGTGTTTGCAGTAACTGACGGCTAGGCGACCTCAGCGGTCAGGCGGCTTGCAGTTGGCGGACTTCTCTCTTTCACCTTGAATAATAGGTAGTCTGCGCAACCTCGCGATCTCGACGGACTTCCCTGTTCAGTTCAGCAAGGTGGCGGTCTCGGCCTCTGTCCGTCCGGCTTATGTTTTCTGTTGTTTTCTGCTTTCTTGTTTGTACTTGACGAAATCATGTCTCGTCATATATACCTCTTGTTGTAAAAGAGATTGTTAATACATGACCTGCTTGTTACTATTCTTGCATCTGATTTACTAAAATTGGATTGAAGTGTTCTGCGCCTATTTCCGCTTGATCAAGTGTCGTCTTGGTAGCTTTGAGAGTTTTACTTGATATCGGAGCTATCAACTTGACCTCTTGTGAAATTTCAACATGGTATCATTTATCTTTAAAAAAACTTATGTGAACTGGTCACAAATGGACCTCAAGTCCAGGTATTTTTAATGTTCTAGAAGCAAGTAATAAAATATAGATTATGAATCAAACAAAAGAAACGAAATGATAATGAAAGATGCAACATCTCTTCTCACAATGTAATTCCAAGGGTGCAATTAAAAAATATATAAAAATGACCTAATTCTAATTATCTCTTTCTCTCCTCTAATCTTGCAATGCAATGGTTAAGAGTTGGATGGATCTCAATGATCGATGACAACCAGCTTACATTAATGGAGTGAATGACTTCCTTGATTTTGTTTTACACATTATGCTAGAGGAAATAATATTTGTTGTCCTTGTTGTAAATGTGGAAATATTTTCTTTCACACTCGAGATATTTTGTTTGGGCACCTTATTTTGAATGGAATTATCAAGACTTATAAATGGTGGTCATGTCACGGTGAGGAAAACTCGGTTTATTGTAGCAACATTTCAATTCTTGGTGAGGATGATCGAAAATGAGATTTCAAAGGATGATGATATGCAGGCTATGTTGGATGATTTTAATACTGGTTATAATAATATGAATGAGATTGCAGAAGAATGTAATAATGATAATCCAAATGAAGCAGCTAGAAAATTTTATGTTTGTTGAATGATGCTGAAAAAGAATTATATCCTGGTGCAAAAAATTTCAAAATTTCAATTTCTAGTTACTTTGTTGACACTTAAAACTGATTATGGATGGACAGATCGATCTTTTACTGAATTGCTTAAAGTATTAAAATGGGCAATCCTTTTTTGTGAAACACTGCCAAGTAGTTTCTATGAAGCTAAAACTTCATGCAAGAGCTTGAATGGGTGCAAGAAGATAGATGCTTGCTTGAATGATTGCATTCTTTGCTGTGATAAATTTGCAGATTATATAAGTTGTACTACTTGTGGCACATCCAGGTGGCAATCAAGCAAGGACTCTGATAATACAAAAGGTAATATGCTTTTAAAAAAGTAAAAATATACCAAACAAGATATTGAGACACTTTCTTTTAATACCTAGACTTCAAGGTTGTATATGTGCTCTAGAACGGCCAAGGAGATGAGGTGGCATAAAGAACAACGATGTGATGATGGTAATTAAGACATCCTGCTGACGCATTTTGCTTGGAAATCATTTGATAGAAAACACCAAGAATTTTCATTGGACACACAGAATGTTAGACTTTGTTTAACAAGCGATGAGTTTAATCCTTTTGGTCTTATGAACACAAATTATAGTGTATGACCAGTTGTTTAGTCCCATATAATTTGCCACCATGGATGTGCATGAAACACCTAGTTTTATAATATCCTTGATTATTCCAGGTCCAGGACAACTTGAGAATGATATGGATGTGTATTTACATCCTTTGATTGATGGGTTGAAACATTTATGAGAAGTTTGGGTTTGTACATACGATGCTTATGGAAAGTCCAATTTTAATATGCGTGCTGCTTTGCTGTGGACAATAAATGATTTTCCTGCTTATGCGAACCTATCAGGATGGAGCACTAAAGGTAAGCTAGCATGTCCTTGTTGCAACAAGGATACTTGGTCTTGTAGATTGAAGAATGGGTTTAAGATGAGTACATGAGAAATAGACGCTTTTTGGTTCCAGGCCATAGATGGCGTAAAGATAAGAAGTCTTTTGATTGAACAATAGAAACACATTCTGTGTCAAAAGACCTATCAGGGGATGATATTTTAGAACAATTAAAAGATTATGATAATGTAATATTTGGAAAACATCAGAAAAAAAGAAAGCAACATGAAGTATTTCTACCTTATAATTGGAAGAAGTTAAGTATTTTCTTTCAGTTACCATATTGGAGAACACTTGAGATACAACATTATTTAGATTATATGCATATTTTAAAAAATATTACTGAAAATATATTGGGAACTATGTTGAATATTGACGGAAAACAAAAGATGATTTGTCAGCTAGACTAGATCTAAAAAAATGCGTTTGAGAAAGAATTGGCATCTGATAGAGAAAGGTGATTATTATATAATGCCACAAGCCTGTTATATTTTAACGCTAGCTGAGCGAAGGGCAGTATGTCATTTCTTAGAGAATATAAATGTTCCAGATGGTTATTCGTCTAACATAAGAATATGTGTAAATTCTAAGGAAGGTAAGGTTTCAATAATGAAGGCTCATGATTGTCATGTTTTTATGCAAGATCAACTTGCTCCAGCTTTTCGTGTATTGTTCAAAAGAGGTTTATGATCTGCTAGTTGAATTGAGTCTATTTTTCAAGGAGTTGGGCTCTAAGACATTAACTATTGAAGTGTTGGATAGACTTAAAGGAATATTTTCTATCATACTTTGCAAACTTGAGAAGATATGTCCCCCTTCTTTTTTCACATCATGATGCATTTGCCAATTCATCTTGCACGAGAAGCCAAAATTGTCAGTCCGATTCATTATCGATGGATGTACCCAATTGAGAGGTACGCATTATTTTTTCTTTTAGATTTATTTTGTTGCTTTTACATATTCTTATATAATCCTTGATTTTGTAATATAGATATTACGGACACTTAAATCATTTATACGAAATAAAGCACACCCAGAAGGTTCAATGACAAATGGTTACCTATACATGAGTGCTTGACATTTTGTTCAAGATACATGAGTAAAATTGAGACAAAGTTGACCCGTCCTACTAGAAATGATGCACACGATTCAAGATTATCCATTTTTCAAAAGTTGGGGATGTCACTTGGCAAAGGATTTGAAAACAATCTCACATATGAAGATTGACATCATGCTCAATTATACATATTAAGAAATTGTCCGGAAGTGGAACCATTTATAAAGTAAGTCTCACAACTTTGTTCTATAAATACATATTAAAAATTATAATACAATTATTTCGTTGATCATTTTCATTTATATGGAGCATCAAAGGGAACTTGAGCAAATATCTTCTAAAGATGGTGAAAGAAGACACGAGTCCATTTGTTAAATGTTTGAATTACGGGTAAATTGGTAGTAAAATATAATTTATTTTATGTATTATGGAGTTATTTTATTATATTTTAAGTTAACATGCTCATTTTTCAACATACCAGTTGTATTATGAAGGGATCTAAGAGTTAACGCAAAAATTTTACAGTTAGCACGCGGTCCAAGGAAAGGGGCGACACATTTTACTAGTTACATTGTTAATGACTTTAGGTTTCATACTTATGATCGTGAAATCAGGCGTAAGACTCAGAACAGTGGAATCATTGTAAGGGGTGATGAATAGTCAGGTGGCACAGAATATTATGGAGTTCTAAGAGACATTATTCAATTAGATTATGGTGTTGAACGCCAAATTGTTCTATTTAAATGTGAGTGGCGGGATACACACCATGAATGCAAAGGTTATAAGAAGGAATTAATGGAATTATTTCCGTTAATGTAAAACATAATTTGAGAAGCAATGAACCTTATGTCCTTAGCTTGCCAAGTTGAACAAGTATATTATGTAGCCGATAACAAAATAAATATTGGAGATTGGTAATAAAGACAACGCCTCGCCACTTTATGATGTTCCTCCCAAAGACAGTGAAGACTTCAATGAAGAAGAAATTCATTTATATGATATAGATGTTGGGTTAAACCCATTACCTGATATTGCCATAGATGATGATGACATAGAAATTTTATTACAAAGAACTGATGTTGAAGTCATGACAATTAAGAAAAGAGATCATTCATGCCTAAGTAGAGGTCTGAATGAAGAAGACATCGATGATGATACTATAGGCATCGACTCTGAAGATGATGTGGAAAATGAGGATTTTTAATGCTATTTCTTATCCCCCTTTTGTTTATTTTCATTTTTGTGTATGTTTTTTTAAGTCAAACATGCATTTTTATCTTTGTACTTTTTCATATTTATTATGTTAATCAAAATGTATGAAATTTTCTTCATTCCATTATTATTAACCATGCTTCTTAGTTTAATTTTTTTTGAATATCATATCTTTTTTCAGGTAGTTAAGAAGAATCTATGCCAGAGAAGCCTAAGATTAGCACTAAATTAAAGATTCTCACATAGAAAGACAAAATTCACTTGATTTGCAAACTAACTCATCCAAATTTCACCCACGAACCACTACTGCATGTCTTTGTTTCTTTAGCTAGTTCATTTAATCATCAGGATAATACAAATGCTAAAACACATAAACATATAAAATATAAAACACATCAATCTACCAAATTAGATGCAACACAATCTATAAAAGAAAGAGCAACACAACCTACAAGTATTACATCCTACCATCAGCCACCAATACACCCACGTTCATCACTTCAGTTGGATCAGATTTTTATACATGAAGAGGGGAATGCAAATGAGACTGGGCATGAACTTGATCGTATTGAGCTTGATGTTGATCATGTACATTCAGGCCTAACAGATCTCAGGCATGGTAATATCGATGGTACATCTAACTTTTTTTTAATTTAAATTCATTGTTTCTTAAGTGTTTTAACATTGCAATGTCAATCAACAGGTACATCTTTATACTATAAGCAAACTCCAAAACAATCATGGTGTAACATTCATCTTCCTAAAATACCCCCAGCCATGGTGTAACATTTTCGATACCATATTGCCCTCAAAAACTCGCCAGCTACAATTCATATTTCGTATTTTTTGGTCATTTCCCTTGAGAAATTTTCAAATACATTTGAAATAAGGGTTATTTCTGTAATTTTGTATCATTTGCTAAAGTCAATTCTCTGAAAAAGTAGATATAACAGGCCATTATGAGGCACAACACCCGGAATGTACTTCCTATCAGCTAATACTACCTCTTGTCACTCTCATAACTTCGACCACTTCACTTTCTCTCCCGGACTAAAGCAAGAAGACTGATTCAATTTTCTCCAGCTGTTCTCCCTGGCCGAAGCAAGAATTCTGCTTCCATTTTCTCCGGCTGCGCTCCCTGGCTGAAGCAAGAAGACCGCTTCCATTTTCTCCGGCTGCTCCAGTGACCTTCCATTCTCCTCCACGCCCGCACCTTCCAACCGCTCCAGTCGGAATCTCCCCTGAACGACGGTCGAATCCCCTGCCTCTCACGCTCGACGTCTCCACTCTCACACTGCTCAACCTCCAGAAAGGATTTCTCCATGTTCTCAGGGCGCCATCGACGACATCTTGAATCTGCGGACAACATTCCTAATGCACGGTTTTTTTTGTTTGTTCAGGCACCATATTCCTTACGCCATCTTCAAGGTTTTTTAAAAAAATCACTCTCGGTTTCTCGGGGCCCTCTCACGTCGCATCGACAGCCTAGGTTCACCCTCTCCTCTCCTCTGTATTTTGGGAATTCTTGGTCCAATTTCTTGGCCTTCAATTTTTGTTTGGAGATTTTGTTAACAGAACATTTGTACCCGTCGTGGTTTTAAAACGTTTCATTTTATTAAAACTTAACAGCTTCATTTTATTTTGTACTTTGTTTGAAATTTTTTAAGTTTTTAGCGTATCTCACAAAAGCTGTGTAATAAGCAAGGCAGATTTTTTATGTTCTTTTTGATGTGTATTAGATGTTTTTTCGGTTTTTCTGATTTTGCCCTTAGCATTGACTTGCGGAGATTGTTGTCTTGCGGAGATTGTTGTCGACGTTTTTCACAACTTAGCAGTTTTGATAAATGGTTGTTACGTGCTTGGGGTAACAATGAGTATGGCCAGCTTGGGAATAATGACAATCAACCAAGATCACACGTACCAGTGCAAGATTTGTCGGGACTTTCAGTGGAGAGTATGACTAGCAAGCCATGACATTTTGTCCTTCCTCTAAAATTGTTTGAGCTAAATTTGTATGCACCTCACTTTGAGCATGTCATGATAAACATGCCTTTATCAAATTTCATTTTCAATTTCTTGATAATTAATGATTTGTTGTAGTGCCTCTCACGCTCGACATCTCTGCTCTCACACTGATGTAATTTCGATAAGTATTAAATTTTAAATGTGTACACTGATTCAACTAAATGTTAAATGTATATACCGATTCAACTAATGTTAAATGTTATATATTGATTCAATTAAATTTTAAATGTGTATTTTGATTCAACTAAATGTTAAATACGTATATTGATTCAACGAAATGTTAAATGTCTATTCTTCCTTTCTTACCAAGTCATGACAAGCTATGAGGATGATCCAACGGTGCAAAACCCCAATCAAGGCCAGTCCCCGTTCAATAAAAATCTAAATTGAGGACACATGAATCAAAGGTAAAGTTTGTGTATCATAAATTTGTGAAATTCCTTCTTATTTTCATGTTTACCTGACATGACAGTTATATTAGGGTTTATTTGAATTGGTAGCACCAATTTTGAAGTTCTAGATAATTTTTTCTTTATAAATTCTATGATTTCTCGACCGTATAGTATGTCGGAGATTTTTTTAGCAAATTTTTCTAACCATGATTCCCTTACTAAAGTTGCTACTATTTGCAATTTACATATCCACTTGATCTGCATGATAAGTTGATGATATGCCTTTGTTTATCCAAAAATCGGAAGGCTTCTATATTATTTTATGTTGGTTTCTGGTTCCGCCCTGTTTCTTCTTTAATAAATTATTGTTGTTTTGTTGAGCTTTGAACGGTGTTTTTTGTTCAATCAATTGTTATTTCATTCGTTCAGACGAGGCGAGTGCGAAAGTCCAGTTAAATATTATATAGACAATTAAGACGCCTTTATTTTCCATCGTACATCATTAAGTTGGCTTTATTTTTTCCCAACATGTTTGCTCATCATAAACGACATATGTCACGCTCGACCAATGTCGCCCCCACGATCAATATCACCGCCCATGTCCAATGTCGGCGTCCATGTACAATGTCGGCGCCCATGTCCATTGTCGGCGTCTATGTCCAATGTCGGCGCTCCCGACCAATGTCGGCGCCGCCGTCCAATGTCGGCGCCCCCGTCCAATGTCGCCGCCCCAGACCAATGTTGCCTCTCATGACCAATGTAGCCCCCACGACAACTGTCACCCCCCAGACAAAAGTCGCCCCCATGACAAATGTCACACCCATGATCAATATTGTCCCCACGACCAATGTCGTCCCCAGGACCAATGTCGCCCCCACGACTAATATCGACCCGACGACGAATGTCGCCCCTAGGACCAATGTCACCTCCACGCCGAATGTGGCCCCCACGCCGAATGTGGCCCCCACGATGAATGTCGCCCCCACGACGAATGTCGTCTCCCGTGCGAGTGTCTCCACCACGACTAATGACGCCCCCACGACAAATGTCGCACCGACGACAAATGTCGCCCCCCGACGATGGTCGCCCCCACGACGATGTCGACTCCTGTGCAAATGTTGTCACCACGACTAATGACGCCCCCACGACAAATATTGTCCCCACGACAAATGTCGCCCGCTCGACAAATGTTGCCGTCTCAGTCAAATGTCGCCCCCTCGATAAATGTCGCCCCTGCGACAAATGTCACACCCTCGACCAATGTCGCACCCACGATGAATGTTGTTCCGCACGGGGTCCCCCGTGCACGACTGCTTGTGTGAAATTAAGAAAAGAACACATGGTCCGACAATGGGATTGAATGGTCTAAGAGAAAATATCATTGTGCGGAAAAGGTAGAAGTTCAAATTCCCGCGGACCTTCGCAGAATAGTTGGTGAAAGATCTCAAGAGCTTATCACAAGGAGTGGGCGCATTGTAAGGCTATATGCTCCTTTGAATGTTGAGAAATGGGCCCATATTCCTGTCGATATAATCGATAAAATAGTTGATATTATCTATGTAAGTATTAAAATTGTTGCAATTAATTATATGAATTGAATATGATGTTTTCTTTTATGAATTTGTATTTTAATTTTAGTTTGTTGTTTTTAGTCTGAATTTAGTCTCCCAAAGGAGAATCATGTGATTGAAGACCTTATATCTTCACTTCGCTGAATCTATAATGTTTGGCGCGCTCGTTTGCATAGTGATCATTATTTAAAATGGAGTACCGATGCACAAAGACGTGATGATTGCCCTAAAGAAATCAATCCTGATCAATGGAGTTGGCTAATTGGTTATTAGGGTAGCGCCAAGTTCAAGGTATAAAAACATAAATATTAAATTTTCTTATTGGTTATCTACAAATTGGTTTGTTAAATTAAAAAAATCCTAACATATTTTTTTTCTTATTGATTCATTGCAGAAGATTAGTGATGTGAACAAAAAAAAATAGGAGCTAACAAAAAATAAAATCTCATGTTGGCACAAAGTTTATAGCACGAACTGTACATGAACTAGTAAGATTTTAAAGATTTATATAATTATGATAATGTTTTCAAATTGTCATTATACTTCAATTTTATGTCTTATTGATTTCTAAATGTAGAGACAAGTTGCACATGAAGAACAACAATTGCCTATATACGTGCGATTGTGCGAGAAAACAAAAAAAAGGAAAACAAAATCAGTGGATGGATAAAGCTGCAGAGGAGGTATACAATAAGCTTTTGGAACTTCATGAGGAACAAAAAAGAGACAAAGGAGAAGACAAATTGACTACGGAAGAAGCCTACACAATGGTACTTGGTAAACGATCGGGTTATATTCCCGGAATGGGGCCGGGGCCAAAACCGTTGGACCGTGAAAGTACTAATGGACAACGTCTCCGAGCACAAATACAAGGTGAAGTAGAAGCAGAGATGACTACATGTTTTTAAGAAATGGAGGAAAGAATGACTCAAAGAGAGGCACAAATGGAGCAAAGAGAGGCACGCATGGAGCAAATGGAGGCACGCATGATGGCCTTCATAGAACGAATAGAACTAGAGGATCAGATGGACAACAACAAGAGAATCTTTGGCTAGTTATGATGATGACTAACTTCCTGTTTGGATTAATTTTTAATCTGCTTTGGTGTAATTCTGCATTTTATTGCCTTTCATGAGTTGTTTTTCTTTCACTGGTGGTACTCCAAAAAACTTTATGTTGTTCATTGAAATTTTCCCATCGCTGGTAGTGTTATTATTGCATGCATGACTGTTATTTTCACGAACTACTCATAATGCAGTGTGCGCCTCTGGTTGGAGCTCAAATCGACGGCCACGTGCTCCCAACAGAAGAGAGTATAGAGAAATCAGGCGAGGCTCCCAACTGAAGTTCCACTACTAGCACCTCTTAGTGCACACATGACTCTACAACCTCTTAGTCTGGTATTAATCTGGTTAATAACAGCTTCATCCCTTTAAGATATGGGTGTTCCCAGCAAGCAACTTACCAATTATTTCTGCAATTAATTTTAATTTGGATGGCTTTGATTTATGCTCATTGCTCTCATTTGGAAGTTTGACTTCTCACCTTTCATGGTCCTGATTTATTGTCATTCTCAATGATGGTATGTGTTTTCTTGTTTAATGATTTTATTGCAGAATAAAGTATTGTTCATGAAAGTCTGATATGTTTTGATGAATTTTAGGTGCGATTATGACAATCCCAAAGGACAGGGTGAAGCCGTCTCCACTTCCAAACGATGAGATGATGGCTGCGTTGTACGCCTGTACCTCCAAGTCAGCATTGTGAGCCAGGAATAATTTTTGGAACGGGTCTCGTTCCCAAAAGTAGGAACGGGTGTACATAAATCCAATTGTATTCCAGTTGTATATCTACCTGAAATATAAAACTGTAATATCCAACGTATTAATTTAGTCTATACAGCTGGAATACAGTTGGATTTATGTACACCCGTTCCTACTTTTGGGAAACGAGACCCGTTCCCAAAAATTCTTCGTGAGCCAGGCACTCATATTTGTGACTCGCTCTCGAAGCTGGTGTTTCATGGAGCGCCCAGGCCTTCTGCTGATGAGTGCATTAGCCATAGCTCAACTTGTAAGTTCTTGCAGTTTTCTCCACTTCTACATATCAAAAATATTGTAGTTTGTGTGCATGATAGTCCCGATTTTTCCAACATTTAATTAATGTCTAAATTCCTAGTGTTTATAATCAGTCCTGTAGGTTTTAGAAAATATAATAAAGCATGTGATAAGAAGCTGGAGCGGTCTTTGTTAATCAGTCCTTTAGTCTTTGGGTAAGTGTAGTCACTAACAACGTTTTCCCTAAACACATATTAGGATAAAACACAATCATAATCAAGCATGTGTGTCTAAGCTTTGGCGGTCGTGAACTCCAAGAAGTTGGTGGTGGAGGCTGTCAAGATTTGCTTCTCAATATGAAACTTATATTGCTATCATTTATGTTACTCTTTATTGGAAGCGAAATTAACAGTGGACACAACGCACAACTTGAAGAGCAAACAACTTCTTTATATTAATCACCAAAAGATTACAAAGAAACTAGGAAACTTGACTTTGAAAAATTTACAACATTTGCAAGAACAGTCCGCAAAAAAATAGCTCTCCGCAACACTTTTAACCTTCTATCTCCCGCTGGAGGTTGCCAAAGTACTTCACAAATAGCTCTCCGCAATTCCTATTTGCCAATAGGAGTCCGCCACCTTTGCGATTAATTTTGTTCTCAAAAACAGTCCGCCACCTCTTATCAAGCTTCCACTTTCTCTGCTAATGGAGTCCGCTTTCATTGCTTGGAGTCCGCAACTTTGTTAATTTCTGTCCGCAGGAATTGAACTCTCCACCTTTTCTGCACCTATTTTCTCTCTCTATTTTTCGGCTCTATCTTGGCATGCTTCCGCAATACTTTATTTCATGAAGTTTCATGCTATTTATAGGCATAGGCAGCAAATAGAAAAACGCCATATCATCAAGAGAGAGAGAGAGATACATTCACGTCATTAATTCAACCACCTTTCCGTTTCAAAAATGCCTCTTCCGCTTTCTCTCTCCTCCGCCATTTAAGCACACTGATTCACTTAAATTAATATATATATATATATAAATAAATATAAATATATATATAACTGTCCATTTACTCGGTCAAAACTACATGTCCGCCAACAATCTCCCCTCAAACACGGCAGCACATGCCGAGTTTGCTCCTGCACTTCTGAAACGTTTCTGTCTTCAACGCCTTTGTGAAAATATCTGCAATCTGCTCTCCTGTGGGGCAATAAACCAACTCCACCACCTTCTGTTGCACTTGCTCACGAAGAAAGTGATACTTTGTCTCAATATGCTTGCTGCGCCCATGCAGCACTGAGTTCTTTGCAAGTTGAATCGCAGACATGTTATCTACATACACCGTCACAGGACCATCCTGTGCATGGTGCAACTCCTGCAGGAGATTTCTCAACCAAATTGCTTGACACGTACATGTTGCCGCTGCGATGTACTCAGCTTCGCAGGTAGACAAGGCGATTGTTGCCTGTTTCTTTGAACACCATGAGAACACAGCCGTTCCCATATGAAAAGCGTATCCAGAAGTGCTCTTTCGGTCATTCACATCTCCTCCGTAATCACTATCGGAGTACCCGACCAGCTTCAACCTCTTCTGCAGATGAGTACATCAAACCATGATCTCTTGTCCCATTCACATACCTTAAAATTCTCTTCGCTGCTGTGAAGTGATCTTGCTTCGGTTCCTCCATATATCTACTAACAACTCCAACCGCATACATGATATCGGGCCTAGTGAAAGTCAGGTAGCGTAGACTTCCAACTAGACTCTTGAACATCGTAGAGTCAACTGCTTCCTCTTTTGAATCCTTCCTCAACTTAATTCCCGGATCAGCAGGAGTAGAGATAGCCTTGCTATTCTCCATCCGGAACTTCTTCATAATTTCCTCCGCGTACTTCTTCTGAGAAATGAAGATCCCATCTTCACTCTGTTGTACCTCAATGCCCAAGAAGTAAGTGAGTTCTCCTAGATCAGTCATCTCGAACTCCTTCTTCATTGTCTTCTTAAACTCTTCAAACATAAGAGGGTTGTTGCCGGTGAATATCATGTCGTCAACATATAAGCACACGACCATGAAATCACCGTTCTTTTCCACCTTTGTGTAGAGTGCATACTCATACGGGCTCTTCATGTACCCGTTCTTCTGAAAGTATGCATCTATTCTTTCATTCCAAACACGAGGCGCTCGCTTCAACCCGTACAACGCCTTCTTCAATTTGTAGACCTTCCTCTCTTGTCCTTTCACTTCATATCCAGGAGGTTGTTGGACTACACATCTTCTTCCAGATAACCATTAAGAAATGCGGACTTGACGTCCATCTGACAGATCTTCCACTTATATTGAGCAGCTAGTGCAATGATCAGTCTGATATTGTCTATCCGCGCCACTGGAGCAAACACCTCGTCGTAGTCCACACCTTGGACTTGTCGGTAGCCTTTAGCAACGAGTCTTGCCTTATGCTTCTCCACTTCTCCATCCTTGTTTCTTCTTCACTCTATACACCCATTTCACACCAATGGGCTTATGACCTGCCGGCAGAGTGACCAACTCCCAAGTATCATTCCTTTTGATAAATGTCATCTCTTCATCCATTGCTTTCCTCCAAGTCTTCTCTTGAGCTACTTCATCATACGAGTACGGCTCACAATCTGCTAAAAGACAATATAAAGAAAAATTAGCATGAATCGGCTCCGTCTCCTCGTAGATCACCTCCAACCTTCTCATCCTAGGTTGAGAACCATTAGAGATGTTCCTGCTGGTGCTTGCTCTATCAGAATTGCTTCTGTTGGTGCTTACTCCACTAGAGTAGGGAGTCGAAGCTCCCCCTGAATCTCTGCTCGGTGGTGATGGTGGTTCTGCTCCACCATCCTCAACTTCAGCTTCATGACCACCTTCTTCTTCATCATCATCATAAAACATACCCTTGATGCTTCTCTCTTTCTCATCCCAGCTCCAACAACCGTCTTCCACAAACAAGACATCTCTTGAGATGATTGCCTTCTTTGTCACAGGATTGTATAACTTGTAAGCTTTGCTCATCAGAGCATAGCCTACAAATATACACTTCTCGCTCTTGTCATCAAGCTTCTTCCGCTTCTAATTAGGGATGTGAGCATAAGCTACACATCCAAACACTCTCAAGTGTTGCACACTTGGCTTCCATCCACTCCATGCCTCATATGGAGTCTTGAACTTCACACTTTTCGTTGGGACATCTGTTCAGCAAGTACACAGCACATTGTACTGCTTCAGCCCAGAACATCTTCGACAACTTCTTCTCCTTTATCATACTTCTCGCCATATTCTGAATTGTCAAGTTCTTTCTCTCAGCAACTCCGTTCTGCTGAGGCGAGTATGCTGCAGTCAACTGATGAGCAATCCTATGCTCTTTGCAGAAAGCATCAAATAACTTAGAGGTGTATTCCCCACCTCTATCAGTCCTGAGCACCTTCAGTGATTATCCACTCTCCTTCTCTGTCATTGCCTTGAACTCCTTGAACTTGTCAAGGGCCTCAGACTTCTCCTTCAAGAAGTAAACCCAACACTTCTGACTAAAGTCATCAGTGAAGGTAATATAGTATTTGCTTCCTCCAACTGAGGCAATATCAAACGGACCAGCAATGTCCGAATGAACTAGTTCAAGCTGTCTCCTTGCTCTACGAGACTTTCCTCCTTCAAAACTCTGCCGCTTCTGCTTTCCCTTCGTACAAGCTTCACAAATCTTTTGTGGTGGTAAGATCTTAGGCAAACCTTCCACCATCTTTGCATGTTTCAAAAGCTTCAGACCACTGAAGCCTAAGTGACCCATCCTATGGTGCCACAACCAAGCTTCTTCTTCCTCTTCGGTTCTTGCTAGGCATGCCGTCTCCTCAGCATCCATCTTCAATGTAAAGAGACGATTCGTCGTCATCTTTACTTTCACCACCTCTTTTCCTTGTTGGTTCTTCATAGCCAACAAACCATCCTTCAACTGAATGCATCAACCTTTCTCCACCAACTGTCCAAGGCTTAAGATGTTTACTCTTCAATCCAGGAATATAGAGCACATCATTAAGATGCACCTTCTCACCATTTAGGGTGACCACTATCAACCCTTTGCCTTCTACCAAGATTTCAAAGCATCTCCAAAGCTAACCTCACCAGTACTTGGTTCAAGGTTAGTGAACAACTCCTTCTTACCACACATATGGTTGCTCGCTCCTGTGTCCAAGTACCAGACTTCATTTCTACCACCTTCAGTTCCTCTGTAAGTTAAAAACATCATTGGATCACCACCAATGTTTCTTGCTTCAGCATAGTGGTTGGTATCCTCATTCCTCCTCGGAAGTCTGCAGTCATAACTCATGTGCACAAACCTATTATAGTTGTAACATTGGACTTGGGTCATTCCACCACGGCCTCTGCCTCGGCCTCTTCCACGGCCTCTTCCTCTTCCTTCTTGCTCTCTACCTTGAGGTTGCTCTGCCTCTCTCTGGAAGTTCTGATGTCTTCCACCTCTTCTTTCTCTGCCTCTGCCTTGGTAGCCTCGACCTCGCTGGCCACCTCCTCTTCCTGAACTCTCTCCAAAGTTCAGCTGAGTCTGAAGTGCTTTCTCTAAGCCACTTGACTCTTCATCTTGTAGCATGCGATATTCATGGGCTTGCAGAGAGCCTATGAGTTCATCAACATATATCTGAGTGAGATCCTTCGACTCTTCTATCGCCACTACTATATAGTTGAACTTCTTTGACATCGATTGCAAAAGTTTCTCCATGAAACTCACATCATCAATCGTCTCTCAGTTACGCTTCATTTCATTTGCAAGCATTCGCAGACGAGTCACATAGTCACCAACTTTTTCAGAATTTTGCATCTTCATAATTTCATACTCTGCTCGGAGAGATTGCAGCTTCACCTTCTTTGCCTTGTCAACTCCTTGCAAGGAGCGTTGCAAGGTTTCCCATGCTTCCTTAGAACTTCGAGCATCAGATATCTTCTCAAAGGTTGCTTCATCAACCCCTTGGTATAGCAAGAACAAAGCCTTCTTGTCTCTCTTCCTTGCCTCTCTCAGTGTCGTCATTTGTGTGTTAGTCAACGCCGCCTCTTGCTCAGTAGTCTGCTCTTCATACCCATCATCAACTATCTCCCAAAGCTCCTTTGATGCTAGCAACACTCTCATTTGGATGCTCCAGTTCCCATAATTCGTTTTCGTCAACTTGGGAACTTGACCCGGCATAGCATTTACCATCTCCATTGTTGCGATCTCTTCAACTCTTCTGAGTTACTAACAAGGTTCACAACCTCCCTCTGATACCACTATTGGAAGCGAAATTAACAGTGGACACAACGCACAACTTGAAGAGCAAACAACTTCTTTATATTCATCACCAAAAGATTACAAAGAATTAACTAGGAAACTTGACTTTGAAAAATTTACAACATTTGCAAGAACAGTCCGCAAAAAAAAATAGTTGTCCGCAACACTTTTAAACTTCTATCTCCCGCTAGAGGTTGCCAAGTACTTCACAAAATAGATGTCCGCAAAAATCTGTTTGCTGGGAGCTGCAGTCCGCCAGCCTGGCACCTTTGCATGCACTTTCCTATTTGCCAATAGGAGTCCGCCACCTTTGCGATTAATTTTGTGCTCAAAAACAGTCCGCCACCTCTTATCAAGCTTCCACTTTCTCTGCTAATGGAGTCCGCTTTCTTTGCTTGGGGTCCGCAACTTTGTTAAATTTCTGTCCGCAGGAATTGAATTCTCCACCTTTTCTGCACCTATTTTCTCTCTCTATTTTTCGGCTCTATCTTGGCATGCTTCCGCAATACTTTATTTCATGAAGTTTCATGGCTATTTATAGGTATAGGCAGCAAATAGAAAAACGTCACATCATCAAGAGAGAGAGATACATTCACGTCATTAATTCAACCACCTTTCCGTTTCAAAAATGCCTCTTCCGCTTTCTCTCTCCTCCGCCATTTAAGCACACTGATTCACTTAAATTAATATATATATATAAATAAATATAAATATATATATAAATGTCAATTTACTCGGTCAAAACTACATGTCCGCCAACACTCTTGAGGGTAAGGTTGGCAGCCCTGGTTCTTCTGGTGAAAACATCTTCTATTTTTCTCTCAACTTTAGACACTGCAAGTTCAATTTCTCCATGTTTTTTGTGCAGATCAACTTTGAAGGCGTGACGAGGAACTTGTACTCAGGTGACTTGCTCCCCTTATGTCAATGATCATGTGAATTTGTGATACGCGCCTACAAGTAGTTAAAATTTGATCCTCCAAGAAAGATCGAGACGGATCTCGTAGAAATGGCGCCTATGAGGAGCTTGAAGACGGCGAAGCTTCTAGAGGATGAAGAAATCATAATATATTTATTTTTTTATTGTTACATGTAAGGAAAGAATTATGTAATGTTTGTTTACTATAGAATTTTTTTATGTATTGAGTTTAGTATAGTTTAAAGCTCTATTGGTTTGTAAAAAAAGGTTTTTGCTATTTCCCACCTTTTTTATTAATATTTTTTTTAAAAAACATTTTGTTTTCTTTCATTAGATTTTTTTAGCAAATGAATATTTTGTTTATTGTTGTATTTAATGATAAAATAAATAATTTCATTAACAAAAAGTTATTATTGCATTACACAAGTAATGACATAATAAGTTTGATCACTAAAAATATTTAGTTACAAAAAAGTAATCACTGATAGTATATATTTAGTGAAGAAAAATAGTTGTTACTAATAATATATGTTTAGTGACGAAATTAGTCATCACTAAAAATGTACATTTAGTGATGGAGATTAATGATCACTAAAACAGTACATTTTGTGACAAAAATTTATTGACACTATAAATATACATTTAGTGACGAAATTTTTTGTTGTTGCTAAATACATTTTGTGATGCATATTTTCAACCAAGCTGTGACAGATCAAATTTGATTGCAAAATGTTTTTAGTAATCAAACCGCATTATTTTGTGACCAAAATTTTTGTCACTAATTATCAATTTTCTTGTAGTGCCCGCCTAATCATAGGCAGGATTAAAATCTCGCCTTGGCGGGATTTCTGGCTTAGCCCGGGTGCCGGGCTCCGGCTAGCCCGGCCCGGCCCAGGCTGGGCACTAGGTCGGGCAATCGGCTAAAATGGGGGCCCAGTAAGGCCCCCAAGCCCAGCCTTGGCCGGCTATAGAGCTAGAGCGGGCTTTCCGGGCCCGAGCTTTTTTCCTCACAACTATTATATATATATATATATATATATATATATATATATATATATATATATATATATATATATATATATATATATATATATATATATATATATCTATATATATCTTTATTATATAATACAATATACATATCTCCATTCACACATCAAATAGATCTGGACCGTCCGATCTCCAAGAAGTTGCTTCTGGCCATTGGATTCCTAAAGCATGGCCTGCAATTAAAATAAAACCCCTCCAGCTACTGTTCATCCGCGTAAATGGCCCGATACACCATTTCCGCAAAAAAAGCTTCTCTGCCGCCGGTGGGCGCCGGGCGCCGGGCAGGCCGCCGGTGGGCGCCGGGCAGGCCGTCGGCGGCTCCGCCACCGGCGGCAGAGGGATTCGGTGGAGGGCAGGCGAACGGGGGGGGCATCGGGATTTTGGTTTTTTTGATTTTTTTCATTTTTTTAATAAAAAAATATAAAAAATAAAAAATTATTATATAATGATTTATTAAATTATAATTTGATTTTAAAAATAATAATATTTATTAAATTATATAAAAATTTAAATTTTTTGGAGGCGGGCGAAGCCCGTCGGGGGGCGTGCGAAGCCCGCCGGGGGTCAAGCGGGCGAAGCCTGCAGCGACGCATCGAGAACGTGCGAAGCCGCCGGTGCCCGTTGGAGGGGACGGGCTTCGCCCATCGGGGGGCGAGCGAAGCCCGCCGGTTGGCGGGCGAAGCCCGCTGGGGGGCGGGCGAAGCCCGCCGGGGGGTCAAGCGGGCGAAGCCCGCAGGGGGGCGGGCGAAGCCCGCCGGGGGGTCAAGCGGGCGAAGCCCGCAGCGACGCATCGAGAACGGGCGAAGCCCGTTCAAAATGCTAGTATATATATATATATATATATATATATATATATATATATATATATATATATATATTATATATATATATATATATACATATATACATATATATACACATATATACATATATACATATATATACACATATATACATATATACATATATATATACATATATATATATATATATATATATATATATATATATATATGTATATATATATATATATATGTATATATATATATATATATGTATATATATATATATAATTCAGAAATAAAATGAATTTGAGCAGGACAACCTGTTCTGTAAGCTACTATAGGGCGGTAGGATACTACCATGCGGCAGAAGGTCAAAGAGAACAAATTTCCCTGCAAAATGCTGATTTTTTAATTTACACTACCCTCAAAACCTTAACAACATGCAACCACAAATTCACGATAAAATAAAAAAAACTTTAATTTTATTCAAAATTCAACAGTAGTTTTCAATAACAAAATTGGATCTCCGTGACGCCGGAGATCAGATGCAATGAATACAAACTTGTTTTGGTTTCTATACCGACCCTCCCAGAACTGGTTGGTTCTTTCTCTTCTTCCCAAGAAGATTGACGAGCCGACACCTCACCTTCCTCCCAGAAAAGGTCTCGGAGCCCACTAGATCTCCCAGATCTAGACGTCCTCCCAAGACGATTTCCGCAGATTCCTCCTAGAAATCTGACGGCCTTTTAGGCCGATTTCACTCGAACTTCTCCTAAGAATTCGACGTCCACATCAGATTATTTTTTCTCTCACACACAATGATTTGAAAAGATAAAAAATACAAATAAAGATAGATGTTTGAAACTATTGCCCCCTCAAATAAGATTTTCTCCTTAGAACGGTGCGAGGTCGAGGCTTCTGAATACAATTCTTCTTGCACTCGATGAACCGCTGATGGTCGTTGAAGACTTCGCTCTTCGGAGTTCTTCGATCACAAATGGGTGGGAGAAATTTCGTTTTTCCTTGCTTGGAGACGGTGGTTCGCACTGAAAGTGCCGGTACTCGCACCCTAGGCTTGTATTTCTTCTCCTTCTCTCTTCAGAAAAAGAAACACGTGCTTTTATACCCGTCTTTAAAAAAGCTACCATCTGCTGTAGAGCTAGAGCGGGCTTTCCGGGCCCGGGCTTTTCCTCATGACTATATATATATAGCTGTTACGTGCACATCACTTTTGGCTATGTGCATATCAAACTCTTAAAATAAAGGGCGATGTTATGTGCACACCTCTTTTGGCTATGTGCACACCAAACTCTTAAAATAAACAATACCACTACTTTTTTCCAATCCCATCCATATTAAACCTAAACGCACGCCCCGATCTTATTTGCTCCCGAAAGCCAAAGCCCTACCCTCGCCCCAGCTTTCGCCTTACTTCACATGACATAGAAGTAGAGTTGGATTGAATACTCCAAAAATACAATACATCAACGACTATTCAAAAAAATGAATTGAAAAGAAAACTATGAGAGCTATTGAATCCTACAACAAGCCAAATTGTAGAACCTTGGATTCCTGGTCGTTTAAATGGGCAATCAAAAAGAAGCTTGAACAAGTAATAGGATCGTGCATGTATTAATATTCAATTTTAAGTAACTTACAAATATTTTATTTATTTAAGACAACTAATATTCATATATTTATGTTCGTGAATGTCTACATGAAATTAAAAATGGACCGTCCAAATTTTTATTTATATTGGTGAAAATGATTTGAAATTTTTGTTTTTTATTTTGTTTGTTTTTGTTGGTTTGAAATGTAAAAGGGAAGAAATCTTTTGTATTTGAAATAACAAAAAAACTCAAATTTAATTTTGATGTTTATTTAACTATTTGGCATGCAAATAAAATTTATGGTGATTACTTGACATTTTGGCCTGCAAATAAGATTTATGGTGTGCACATAGTCAAAAATGGTGTGCACGTAACAACGCCCTATATATATATGCATGATTTGAGACGCATTTATTGTAGAGATTAAATTTTTAGTATTTCTTGTATGTTAGTTACATCCTCTAGGGGAGCAAGTTGACTTGAGTTGGCTCTAAAAAATCTCGATTCGAGCTCGAGCCTGTGGAGTTCGAGTTCAATTACGAGTCGAGCTCGAGCTCACTTATTATTATTCAGGAGCTGGCGAGCCGGCTCGCGAGTTTTTTTCTATCTTTTTAAAAAATTAATAAAATAAGGCTCATGGGCTAAAAAGCTCGTGAGCAGCT
The DNA here is from genome assembly GCA_039583875.1 of Platanthera guangdongensis. Classification (NCBI taxonomy): domain Eukaryota; kingdom Viridiplantae; phylum Streptophyta; class Magnoliopsida; order Asparagales; family Orchidaceae; genus Platanthera; species Platanthera guangdongensis. The sequence goes on from CM077164.1 coordinate 22,496,447, forward strand.
CGAGTTCGATTCGAGCTCGACAAGAAGACATTGAGATCGAGCTCGAGCCAGGATAAAATGGGCTCGTCGAGCTCGAAATGATTGGCTCGAACTCGACCTTTAAAATTTCTCCCAGCTTGACTCATTTGCACCCCAAGGATCCTATAACATTGTGAATTTCATAAAAAAAAATACATCAAATTAAAACTCTTGGGGATAATAGTAACATGAACTTGAAACAAATAGTGATATACATTGATTCCCGCATTTAATTAGTATTTTCATTCGCTTTTGTTTCATTTTATTTTGTATTTTTAAAATTAATTCACTGATTACAAAAATTATCTCCAGTCATGGCCGCCGCCGTTTGGCATGGCGGCAGTCATGAACACGAGGGTTAAATTATCATTCGTTAACGCCCTCCTAAGAAACTCGGTTTGTTAAGTGATCCTTAACGAATAACAGTTTAACCCATGCATTTACAATCGCCACCACTGCAGCAAACAGAGCCTAAATCTGTTGCTAATTTTTACTGATAATATAATTAAGGGTCATGTTATATGCAAGTCATTTTTGGTTATATACAGTTCAAGGATAAATATAGACCAAATTAAAAAATTATAGGAAGTGATAAACCCGTTCAGAAATTGTCCTGCATATAATCATGTTCAAATACACGGCCTGCACATAGCCACAGTACGGCCTGCATATAATTATTACCTATAATTAGGTATGGTGACCCTTAAAATGTTATAACGTGAGTAGTCATGCAAATAAAGCCCATCAATCCCAGGTTCTCTGGGCTCAGGCTATCTTGGTGATGGGCCCAGTTCAAACTAAACCTAACTAGGGTGGGCTCAAATATATTTGTATACCCGGACCCATACAACTGAGCACCAGGCTCGGCCGAGCCGGGCTTTGGGCTCCAGCTTTATTTTCACCATTGTAGAGTAGGTACCCAAAAACAAAAACCAGAAATGTGCGAGCTAACCACATATATAGTAAACTAACTAATTAATGAAAATAATAATAAAAATTCTAACTCAATTCTTATTTGAAGTGTTTAATCCCCTTTTTTGGAATTATAACACACGAGGAATTTTGCAGCTGAAAAAAACGTAGAAAATAAAGAAATTACAGACCTTTATGGAGAGCAAACTTGCAAATCAATAAATATTACACCAAAAAAATCAAATAAAAATAAAAAATACAAATTTTCAGGGGCCAACCAAGAGCGAAGCAAATCAGGATCCTCTCCATTTCTCGGCGCTCTCCGGCGTGTTTATTAGGCAGAAAACTCGCCGGAGGCTCGGATGGACCGGCAGAGCTCCATTAACAGTCGGCGGTCGAACTCACCCGGCTCTAGTTTTGCCGGTCGGGCCTTCGGAATCCGCCGGTTCAGGAGAACCTCCGGGCCAAGCGAGGCGGACATTCCCGACCCTTTCCCGGCCATCCCAAGCATGGCGTCCACGTAAGCGTCTCTTAGCCTAGTCAAACAACGAACCGGCGACAACATCTTCAGCCGCATCCGAAAGGCCCGCCGTAGTTTGACAGCGCGGCGAGGGATGGAGCCACCGCCGAGCCGGGCTACCTTCACCGTCCTCTTACCGCCTTCAAGCTGCTGATAGCGGCGGCGGCGGCGCCAGTAGGACTTCACGGCTCTGCAGAACTGAATCGGGAAAGCCTCCATCTTGTTTGCTCAATAGAGCGCTGGAAAGGAGAGAGAAAGAGAGAGGAATTGGTTTTGTTTGGTTAGGAATTGGAAGCTTTATATAATATGCTTATGTTGAAGGGCTTTTATTTTTGAAAAATTGTTGAGTACGTATACACATTTATGGTAGGTGCGGAGCAGATTCTGCTAAAAAATCGGATATACTAGCAAATCAAATACGATCATATCTCAGCTGTTAAAATATAGCTAAGAAGCATATCTCAAGGCCGATCTGCATATATGGCCTCCGACTAAAGGAATAATTATACGGTCAAATTTTCGTAATTTCGCGGGCCACGTGTATTCGAAAGAGTTGTTGACCGCAAATTTTGAAGCTCTAAAGTCTACGTTATCTTCTCTAGTATGAAAATGTTGAGTCGCTCGAAGCATCTGGATGGGGATCAAAGTGGAATCCCCTACCCGTTGCCCCTAGGCGGGTATAAATAGGCAAAACCCTTAGGAGTTACTACGGGTATGGGTTAATCGTGTACCCTAACTAACCCGTTAAGCCTCCGAACCCGTTATTAGTTCAAATATACACTAACAATCTCCTCCTATATTTGTGACAAAATAACCTGTACGTTTCGGAGTGCAGAAAGTGGAGAATATCAAAAATAAATTTCCGACTTTACACATTTCCATAAGAGTTAGCACAGTTTTTAAAGAAAACACAAACATGAGTCTCAAAACAATAACATAATATATCCAGCAAATAAAAGTGCTACTCAATAATAAATAAGTCTGGAAACAAAAAATGACTATAGATAAACGTGTAACAATTCTACTCGGAGAGTAGATCATCATCATCTATGTCAAAATTCACTTTCTCTCCTCCATCTTCACCAGTGCCTGCAAGGAATTTCATGAGTCAGACTCTATGAATTCATAAACATATGCAATGACGTATCAAAGTAAACTAGCTCTACCTAAATGAGCTTAGCACTTGTAGCAGTAGTGAAGTAACACTGTCAGCATCTCTATCTAGTCTAGCTAGGACCAGTCAAGTTTTGATTTTAATAAATCAAACGTTGTTATCTTACGCATTAGTGACCACTATGTACCTCATCATATGACTTGGCACACCGTCATTTGCAACATTATCAAATGTGGAATAATGTGCTATGATCACTAATGTTAGATTAACACATACAACGACTTTCTATTCCCAGTTGAATAATTCTCAAATCAGCCTACAACGAGAAAGATGTTAAGTCATCGGCGTGTGGAATGACTAGCATCTAACCATCTTGGGCTTTCATCAAGAAATTATTTGGGGTTTTCAGTCTGTTATTAGATGCTTGAATGTTGCGACTATAGGTTCTTACTATGAAAACATAACATAGGAGGAAGTTTCATATTTCTATGAACTTTAATCCCATCTCCCCCGATATTTTAATGGTGAGAACTCTATTTAAGCCCTTTGTTAAGGCGTCTGCAACATTATCTTTTGACCTCACATCAACGAGGTTCACAATCCCTTGACTCGTAAGGGAGGTCAACCAGGCTTGTTTCATCCTGAGTTGCCTTCTTTTGCTATTGAACAAAGTGTTCGTAGCAATCGTTTTTGTAGCCTGATTGTCGCAGTAAAGTGCAACAGAACTCAACTTCAGGCTTGACAGTGGAATGTCCATCACCAAATCTCTTATCCACTCTGCTTCTTCTCCTGCTGAAGCTAGAGCGTAGAGTTCGGATTCCATAGAAGACAATGCAATACATGATTGTCTCTTGGACTTCCAGGCTACAGCTGCTCCTCCTAGTGTGAATATAAATCCACTAGTGGATTTGCTGTCGTTTAATTATGAGCACCATGATGCATCAGAATATCCTTCCAACACTGGAGGATGACCATGATAACATAAAGCATACTTTTGGGTGTGATTTAGGTATCGCATCAGCCTATCGAGGGCATCCCAATGGTCTTGGCTAGGATTACTAGTGAATCTGCTTAACATGCCGACCGTAAAGGCTATGTCAGGTCTTGTGCGGCAGACCATAGCATACATGAGACTACCAATCAGTTTAGCATAATCTGACTGTCTAACCGCAGCTCCATCATTGGGCTTCAAGCGATTATTATAATCATAAGGTGTCTCCACTGCTCTACGTTCAATGTATCCCCACGTGTCCAACAAGGACTTTATGTAGTGGCTTTGAGGACTTAGGGAAATGTCATTTTTCCCAAAGCTCACTTGCATGCCTAGTATAGTCTCAGCTATACCTAGGTCTTTAATGCTAAACATCTGCATTAGTTCTGACTTAACGTTATCCACTACGGATTGATCAGAACCAAGAATCAGCATATCATCCACATACAAGCATATTATAACGACTTTGTTCGATCTATGACGTATGTAAAGACATTTGTCCGAGAGACTCGACATGAATCCCATGTTCCTTACACTATAGTCAAACTTCTCATGCCATAATTTTGGTGCTTGTTTAAGTCCGTATAGCGATTTGATCAACTTACAGACCTTACTTTCGTGACCGTTAACTATGAAACCTTCAGGTTGGCTCATGTATATCTCTTCGGTCAGATCTCCGTTCAAAAACGCAGTCTTAACATCCATTTGATGAACAATAAAGTTCTCAATAGACGCAATAGCAAGGAGTATCCTAATGGTTGCTAAGTGACACACTGGTGAATATACATCAAAGTAATCCACCCCACTAACTTGTGTGAAACCTTTAGCCACCAGGCGCGCTTTATACTTGGCTACGCTACCATCAGGATTGAGCTTCTTTTTCAGAACCCACTTACACCCTATAGTTTTAGCCCCTTCTGGCTTATCAACCAACGTCCAGGTGTTGTTCTGAAGCAAAGAGTTCATCTCTTCATCAATGGCCTCTTTCCAGAGTAGGGAATCCCTTGATCTCATCGCGTCCATATAGGTGGATGGATCAGCCTCAACGTGGTAAGTGACAAAATCACTACCGAAGGTTCTGGGAGTTCTCTCTCTTATCGAAGTCCTTCTAGACTCTAGGACATTAGTGTCTACCGGGACTGAATAGGAGGTGCTTGGTACTGATTCAGGTTCTTCCTCAGTAATAGTTGCTTGCATACCTGGGATTGTCAGGTTCTTATCCTTAAGGAACTTATCCTCAAAGAACACAGCATCCCTAGATTCAATAATTATATTATTAGACAGGTCTAAGAATCTATCTGCAGCACTATCTTCAGCACAACCTAAGTAGACACACGTGTTAGTACTAGGTCCAAGTTTAGACCGTCTAGGGTCAGAGACCCTGACATAGGCTATGCAGCCCCAGGTCTTAAGTTTAGTCAATGTCGGGGGTCTCTTAAAACAAAGCTCGTAGGGTGTGACGTCTAACTTAGCATGAGGGACTTTGTTCAGAATGTTGTTTGCAGTTAAAACTGCTTCTCCCCAATAGGCAGTAGGCATGCCAGCAGTGAGCAACATAGAGTTCAACATCTCTGTTAACGTTCTATTTTTCCGCTCGGCTATACCATTCGATTGGGTGAGTAAGGAGCAGTGGTTTCTGCTATGATCCCTTGAGAGACAAGGAAACCCCGGAACTCACTGGACATGTATTCTCCTCCTCTATCACTTCTAAACCTCTTAATTCTCATGTCTAGTTGGTTCTCTACCCTGGTTTTGAAAAGACAAAACTTTTCAAACGCTTCATCTTTAGTTTTAAGTAGATATATGTGACAGAACCTAGAGCAGTCATCTATAAACGTGATCATATACTTCCTTCCTCCTCTGGTGACAAAACTTTTAAAGTCACATATGTCGGAATGTATAAGCTCTAGAGGTGTTGTGCTCCTAGTAACCGCACTAAAAGGTTTCCTAGTGATCTTAGTCTGAGCACACACGTCACATTTCTCAGGCTGTGACTTAGTGTCCAATGTGATCTGGTGAGTTCTAGCTATTTGGAATATTTTCCTATAGTTCACGTGTCCTAGTCTCTCATGTAGAGTCTTAGGGTTAACTAAGTTTGTTTGAACTTGTTGAACTACTTCGTTTGCTAGACTTAGTCGGTACATCCTATTTTGGACGTATGCACATCCAAAATAGTGAGAGTTAACTGACAGTGTTACTCTACCGCTACAAAAAGTAAATGACATACCAGCATCACATAAAAGACTAATAGACACTAAGTTAGCAGCTAGTGAAGGAATATTTAATTTGACACGCTTTAAAATTAAAGACTTACCTGAGGACATCTATTATGCAGCAAGGTTGCGTTCCCCACTTTCAGTACGTCATGTCGGCTGGTCTATTCAAGGCCACCGTCACAGGTGGTACTCTTTCACAGTAGTGAGACCTGTCATTAGAGCAGAATTGTTGCAAACGTGGCACGTCGCCCCCGAATCCAAGTACCACTCCGAGCTTTTAGGCAAAACGTAGCGTTTCCGACCATTGTTTTACAACAAAGTCGGAAGGCTCAGCTTGGCTAACCATATTGGCTTGGTTGCCATCCTGTGGTGCTTTGGTTCTTTCCCTTTTAGGGAGCCTGCAATCAGATGCGCTGTGTCCCCACTTGTTGCAGTTGAAACACTTGCCCTTGAATTTTTTTATTGCGTTTGTTAGGGCCTGCAACCCGTTGGGTCGAGCTACCATGGGAGGGTCTGGTCCTCTTAGGGTTCGGCACGCGTTTAGAACTAAGAAGCATGTTAGCTGCAGCCTTCTGCTTGCTAACAGTTTCTAAAGCGTGTCGAATCCTATTTTCATCATCAATGCGAATAAATCGCTTGAGGTCATTGAGACCGACCTGCATCTTCTTGCGGTACATTTCAGTTTTAAAGTTGTACCACGTAGAGGGCAGTTTAAAAATAATCGTGCCAGCAACAAAGCTGTCTGGCAGGGAAATGTTCTCACTATGTAAAGAATCTACTATAGCTTCAAAATCCGATACCTGAGGGAGAATCGCTTTCTCCTCGTGGGTGCGAACATGAAGGAGTGGAATTTGTCCACCAGGTGTGCCTTGGACAGATCCTCCTCTTGCCTGAAGTGCTCCTCCAGTGCCTCCCAGATTTCCTTGGCGGTCTTCATTTTGATGTACGTCTTCGCCAGGCTGGAGGACAAGCAGTTCAGCAGGTAGTCGCGGCAGAAGTCCTCATCAGCAATCCACTGGGCTTCATCGTCAGTCCCCATAACAGCAGCACGATCAGACTGAACTGTGTAAAACACGTTCAGGTACTTCATCCCAAACTGGGTGTTCAACTTCCAGTCGTTGAACTCAGTCGCCGTAAATTTCTCCAATTTTATCATCGGCACTGGAGAGGAGAAATTTGACCCCTTCATCATTGTGAGTCACTCTCTCTGGTACAGATCCGCGAGATGGAGATAACCGAGCAGTAGAACCTCTCCTTTTCGATCAAAACTTAGTGATGACTGTTATCAACCTCCAAACATATCCTGGAGGTGATCTGCTCACATATAGATAAGAGATCTCCTCTTCCAAATAACAGCACAAGGTTTTCTGACAAAGATGGTAACAGAGGCAAGGAAAGTTTCTACTCCCGTTGCAGGCAGCGGCGGCCAATTCCTTCTTCACCCTTGTTCGATCCCGAGCAGCAACCGAAAAAAAAAAATTCGCCTCTCCTTCTTTTTTTTTTTCTCTTTCCCGACTGCAGCGGCACGCCGGAGATAGGCGGCGTCGTTTCCGATCAACAATGGCGAAAAAGGACCCAGGCGGCGGCGGAAACAGGAGAATAGGAACAGGAGGCAGGAGTTCGGCCTTTTCTCCTTTTTCTCCGATGCAGCAGCAGCGACAAAAAACGGCGGGGCTGGATCTACGCGATGGCGGAGATCCGCTTCTCCTTTTTCGATGAAGAACAACGATGGCGGAGGCTTTTCGTTTCTCCTTTGCCGCGGTCCCGATTCACCGGCGAAGAACCCCCAAATCCACGCGAGAAGCAACGACGCCTCTTCCTCAACGATCGATCGGCGGTAGCGTTTTCCTTCTCTCGATCAACTGCACCGGCGGCTGGCCCTTTCCGATTTCAGCGACTGCGGGGGAGAATCGGGAGAGGAAGCGGTTACGGGAGAGGGAAAACGAGGAGTGAGCGGTTACGGATGTGAGCGACGGGGCTGTGCTTCGAGAATGTTGAGTCGCTCGAAGCATCCGGATGGGGATCAAAGTGGAATCCCTACCCGTTGCCCCTAGGCGGGTATAAATAGGCAAAACCCTTAGGAGTTACTACGGGTATGGGTTAATCGTGTACCCTAACTAACCCGTTAAGCCTCCGAACCCGTTATTAGTCCAAATATACACTAACAGAAAATGCGTGCAGAAAAAAAATAAGATAAAAATGTTAAATGAGTCCCTAAACTATGATATCTTTTTGAAATCAGTCCCGAACTTTCAAAGCGTTGAAATCAGTCCCTGAACTTTCAAGCGTTGAAATCAGTCTTTGAACTTTTCAAATCAAAGCAATTTGATCCTAAAGTTGTTTCGTTTTTAATTTTCTGATTTCTCATTACCCAATTTACTATTTCCGTTGCTAACCTTTTTATATTTTTTTTGTTAAATCTTTTATATTTTCAATGATAGCTTGTAATAATATATATTCCATTTTTTTGTAAGAAAGACGACGATGGCGGGAGCATGATAGAATCATGGACAATTGACGACGATCAAGAATCCGGCCGGTGGAGGTAGGCCGGAGTCGGAATCCAGTCGGCGACGGCGACGGCGCCCGAGGAAGAGAGGAGCGACGGAGACGGCGGCCGCGGGAGAGAGGAGCGACGGCGGCGGCGGCCGAGAAAGAGAGGAGCGACGGCGTGGCAGCAGCGGGAGAGAGGAGTGATGGCGGAGGCGGTGAGGGAAGAGAAGGGCGACGGCGGCGGCGTCATTGGATGAGATGGGCGATGACAACGGCGTCGATGGATGAGATGGACGATGGCAGCGGCGTCGATGGATGAGAAGAGCAACAACGACGGTTGTCGCGGCGTTGGAGGCGGTCGCCGCGGCGCCGGCGGCGGTGATGAATATGATGACGGCGATGGCGGCGGTTACCGCGTCGATGGTGACGGTTGCCGCAGTGACGGCTATGGCGGCGGTTACCGCGTCGATGATGGCGGTTGCCGCAGTGACGACGGCGACGACGGTGGCGACGATGATGAAGACAATGATGGTGATGGCGGCGGTTGTCACGACGATGACGGTGACGGTGATGGTGATGAAGACGATGGAGGCGATGACGACGGCGATGGCGGCGGCGATGGCGGCAGCGAAGGCGGCGGCGATGGCGGTGGCGGCGATGACGGCGGCGACGGCGACGGTGATTTCAGTGCTAGTGGGCTTGACTTTGTCAACTCCACTTCCTCCATCAAAGGAGGTGGACGGTTTGGCTACCCACAAACCGAATTATTTCTGCAGGACTCTATCATACCTTTTACCAATAGACCATAACATTAGAAATAAAAAAGATTTAACAATAAAAATATAAAATGTTTAGCAATGAAATAGTAAATTGGGGTAATAGGAAACTAGAAAATCAAAAGCGAAACAGCTATAGGATCAAATTGCCCTGATTTTAAAAATTTAAGGACTGATTTCAAACTTTTGAAAGTTCAGGTACTGATTCCAAAAAGGTTTCATAATTGAGGGACTGATTTAATATTTTAGCCAAAAAATAATTAAATAAATAGTAGTAAAAATAAAGCAATAATTAAATAAATTCAGATGAGGTTGTTATGGTGGCCACTAGCTCAGGAATTTAGAAATGAAGGTGCACAATTTTTTTAAAATAATATAATATAGAAAATTAAAAATGTTTGACATTATAAAGTCATACACAATTATATATAAATATCTTAATTGAAAATTATCAAATACCAAAAGAAATTACAATTGTACACGACGAGACTTTATTTTTTTGAAAATGATCGATCACATCATCGCAAACTTTCAAAAATGCATCTCTTTCAATGAAGGTAACCAGACAGTCATTCAATATTTGATCGTCCATACTATTGCGCAATCTATTCTTGACATAATTCATGCCCGAGAATACTATTTCGACACTTGCAGTAGCCACATGAAGAATCAGTACGAACTTCAATAGCTTATATAATTATTGATAAGCAATATATTTTTCAGTTTCAACAAGCTTCAGAGATAGATGACCAATGTCCTTCAAGTCGATATACCTCTTATTGTTTCTCATATCCAATGATGAAAATCTCTAGCTGAAAATCAAGATTAAACAACTCCAAACTTGAAAAGTTATTAGGATAAAACTCTGCAAGTCTGAGCACTTTTTGCTTGTCAAAATAAATAAAGGAGTTAATGAGATTCAAGCAAGTCATATAATGGAGCAACTTCATACTCACCTCATCAAACCTATTGTTAAGCTCATGTAATTGTAAATCAACGACTTCTAAGAAAATTGACACCCGATAATGATGCATATATGTGTAGTCTTCAACAAATCGTATTGATCTTTCACGTGGAACATACAGATCATCCATTTTAGGAATATGAATAGCATATTCGCCACAAAATAGTAAGACCTTATTGAATAGACTGTCTCATCCATCATCTCGCAAGTTCAGCAACTGTCTTTTTGTCAAAATAACAAAAGACATAACATTAATAATATCCTGATTTTTTTCTTTGTAAAGCAAGATTTAATTCATGTGTATAACCAAATATAGTTGTCATCACGTGAATCATCAAAACAAAGTCAAATGATTCTAATGCAAATAACACACCCTGTGCTTTCACCCGATCATTTGCTTTACTCTTCACAATCTTCAAAAGTGTAGCAACAATATCAGGATATTAAAAAATAATATGCATTAATGTCTTATGATGTGAGCCCCAACGAGTATCTCCCGGCCAACCCAAAGAAAGTTCCTGATTTAAACCTGAACCTGTTTGTAGTTCACCATCTTCTAGTGCCTGAGCAACCTTTTGAACTTGGCTTTCTCTAAGCATCTCATTTCGCTTGCAAGAAACTCCAACCATATTTAATAGCGTTGAAATGACTTCAAAAAACCATAGACAAACTTCATTTATTTTAGCAACTGCAACGACGGTTAACTGAAGCTGATGAGCAAAACAATGAATGTAGTAAGCCGATGAATTTTCCCTCAAAATTAGACTTTTAAGTCTATTTATCTCACCACTCATATTACTAGCACCATCATATTCTTGCCAATGAATTTTAGACATATTCAAGGAATGATCAATTAACAATGATTCAATTGCAGCTTTAAGAGAAATGACAGTAGTATCATGAACATGCACAATACTGAGAAAATGCTCTATTAATCTTCCTTTTCCATCAACATAACGTAAAAAAAGAGCCAATTATTCTCTGTGTGACATATCACTAGATTCATCCGCTAGAATTGAAAAATAGTCATCTTCAAGCTCTTGCATTATAATCTTTGTAGTTTCTTTGTCACAGACATCAATTATATCTTTCTGAATTGAAGGAACGATTAGTTGATTTTTTGTCGGGGCATTTTTCAACACATATTTACCAACGTGTTCATCAATATCATCAAGCCACTACAAAAGCTCGAGAAAATTTTCCCTATTAAGTGAATGGTGACTCTCGTCGTGCCCATATATGGACAATCCTTGGCATAAGAGAAATCTCAAGCATTTAAGAGACACTTGTAATCGTGATTTATTTTCAAACTTTGTCCTATCTGATTGTTTATCAAGAGAAATAATGTTAAACTTTTGGGGTTTTTTTTAAACATTCAAATTTTTGGAGTGCGAGTTGATGAGCACTAGTAATCTTGCCAACATGTTTTGTAAATCCGTTAGGTTTATTCCAGGACCTATATCCTCTCCGACTGACAAAAGCATCCCCCCATCAGCAACTCATAAATAAGTAACAAACCAAACAAAACACAGCATCTTTTTCAGCACTATATTTCAGCCACTCAAACATATGAAATCATGTGACCACAAACCTACATTCCTGATTGCCTATCTTTCTTTGAGGAAATGAATGTAATTTTGGTTGGCATGGACCTCTTAGGAAATAAGCCTTTTGTTGGATACATTGGAAACAATGTACTTGATTTGAAGAAGAACATTCAACTCAATGATATACAAAAGTTTGTATTTGATGTATGTTTCAGTTCATGCATGCAGGTTAGTCTATGTCATGTTGATTGGACAGGTGGTAAAAGTAATATTGACAGGTGGACTCATAAAAGCTGACTGGAAAGGCAGAAAATTGACTAAGTCCACAGGTGTCAAGTGAAGCCAGTTCACTCAATGCCATATAGCTAATAGTGTCGAGTGAAGTCAGGACAGTCAAAACAAAGAAATGACTAAGTACAAAAATTTTGACACACTTCATAACTATGTCGACACCTTTGTAGGAGAAGTGTCGACAAATCAAGTCAGCTATGTCGAGACATTCAGTTATCTCGACACCTTGAAAATTCAAGACAACTATGTTAAGACAAGTCAGTTTTCTCGACACCTTGAAGGATCAAGTCAGTTGTGTCGAGACAATTCAGTTATCTTGACACCATGAAGATTAAAGTCAGCTATTTCGAGATAATTTAGTTATCTCGACGTCTTAAAGATTAAGTTAGCAGTGTCGAGACAAGTCAAATATCTCGACACCTTAAATCTCAGGACAGTAGTGTCAAGACAATACAACTGTCTCGACACAATGAAGAACTGAAGTGAAGACTTAAAGATGTCGACACCCAGCAGACAGTAGTATCGAGACAATTCAACTGTCTCAACACAGTGAAGATTTAAATATGTCGACACCAGTAGATAGTTGTGTCGAGACTGCTAAGATATCCGGATATTTTGCAGTTTACACTAAGTATTATTGCGTCGAGACACTTGAGACATCTCAACACTTATGATTCTGAAGATATACAGAGTCAATACAGAAGTGTCAAGTCAAGTCAGAAATATCACATCGGGTACAGTAACGTGATATCTCATCAGAAACTGTTTGAAGGAGAACTTGAAGTATGATGGCGTAATGATGACGTCATCAATCAAAAGCCAACAACCCGTGAAGGCTATAAATAGAGGGGTCGTCTACACAAAAGAGAAAAATCAGAAGAATCACATGATCAATCATTTTTCTCTAAGTCAGACGATGACGACAACCCCAAGAAGAAGGAAGACGAAGGTATTTAAGAAAATCTTCTGATCCTTTCAACAAATTGATCAGAGGATTAAGGTAAATCTGTTCTACAAGTTCTTCAAGAAAATCAAGCCGATCATCATCAAGAACATTGCAGATTTAGAGAAGAATCATTTCAGTCAGTCTGCTTATTAAGAATCTATCATGTGCTGCTGAATTGAAGAATCTGAATTCTCAGATAAGTCAGATTGCAGAATTGTTATTTTCTGAGATTATTTTTTTCTTATTTACCTCTTAATTTTATAAGATCTCTTTGAGATCTGAGTGGGTAGAAGATAAATTCTCTGAGTTGTAAACCTGATTTATAAAATCCGAGGTAGGGTTCTTGAGGGACCTGAGGTAGGTGATTTGTGTGGGATCACTGCGGTGTAAGCTTGTGTTATAAAGGTTAAGGCATGGTTATTGAGGGACCTGAGGTAGGAGATTGGATGGATCTCTAAGGTAGGACCTGTTGGTCTGTGTTGTAGGTTTCTTAATAGAAACTGAGCATGTAAGATCTGTTGATTTGGGTTGAAGGGGAGGAGATATAACCCTATCTAGCACATTACTAGTAAGGAAGAAGGGGGAAAGTGGATGTACCCTACATAGGGGAACCACTATAAAATTTATGTGTACTCTATGGTTTGCTTGTGCTGCATGCTTGTGATTATTTTTTTTTCAAGATTCTGCTGAACCTTTAGTACAAGTAACAAAGAAATTTAAAATACACCTATTCACCCTCCTCTAGGTGTTTAACTATCCATAGATTTATCTTTCAAGCGGTATCAGAGGGAGGTTGTTCAAAGAAAGACCTAGGAGTAAGAAAAAGATCATAAGGGTGGTTGATACATATCTGATTTCATGGCTTCAGAATCTCACAGAGAACTCAGTTCTATAAAGCTTCCTATATATACAAAGGATAATTTTGCTATTTGGAAGCAGTGGGTGAGATTGTTCATGGAGGCATCAGATCCAAGAATTTTTGTCACTGTACGAGAAGGACCATATATTCCCATGAAAGTATCTGTCTTAGATGCAAATGTGCAAACCCCTAAGAGTCTGTCTGAGATGAAAAAGGATGAGGTTGTTCTTGCCACCATGGATAAAAGAGCACAAAACATAATTGTCAGTGCAATAGATAATTCAACCTTTCAGAGCTTAGTCAACTGTAAAACATCCAAGGAGATGTTGGACACTCTCATAATCTATATGGAAGGCATAGAAGAAGTCAGAGATGACAGAAAGTCTCTACTCAACCAACAGTATGAGGCATTCAGGTAAGGGAAGACTGATTGTATAGAACTATGTTATGAAAAGTTCTTTAGAATAGTCAATGACTAAAATAATTATGGTAGACAATTCTAAAACTATGATCTTAATGATAAATATTGGAACCGATGTTTCACATTCCATGTGTTTGAGAATATCAACTTCCAGGTTGTATTTGATCACGTCTTGTGTTGATAGAGTGTGCAGGTTGACAGGTGCAAGGAAAGAAAAATAAGACTCCTATGGATACTACCGCAGAGCAATAGAAGTTACCGCGGGGCGGTAGCAGTGAATTAATTCAATAGAGCCCTCATGAAGCTATTGCTTCGCGCTAGTCCTATCGCCCGTGCTAGCCCACTCAATGCTCCAAGGCCTTGAGTCCGTTGAGACACCACTACCGTTGGGCGATAGCTCTGGTACCGCGCCGTGGTAACACATTCAACGCCTCAAGGAATTGAGAGCGTTGAGATGCACTACCTCCGGGCGCTAGCACGGTATAACGCCGCGGTTGTGCACTCAATGCTTCAAGGCATTGAGTGCATTGAGGCTGGCCTATCGCCGGGCGCTAGCATGGTACAGTGCCGCGGTATTCCACTCAACGCTTCAAGGTGTTGAGGGCGTTGAGACAGACCTACCGTCGGGCGCTATCTGCTTACCGCTCCGCGCTAGCTTTGGAAATAGGAAAATATTCGTTTTGAATATTTTTTCCAAATTTGGAGGACAGCTGGCACATCAAGCGCGCGAACCTACAGCCGACACTAGTCTTACTGCCGACGGTAGCCTATTTTCACGAAGACGTATATAAGGCTGCCTCAGTTTCTGTGCAAGGTAGCTACAATGAAAAGAGACAGGAGTTCGTGAATTCTAGGGTTCGGTCGCTCTCTTTATGTTCTGTTCCAAAGGTCTCCGTCGAAGAAGAAGAAAGTCATCTCCCTCCCGTTCGCATATGAAGAACTCTGACGATCCAAGATCTACATCGACTACGAATAGCCGACCGGTTGCTAACATACGAAGATCTCAAGCACCGGCCATAGATCCCTCGATGGATAAATCGTCAAGAGGGAGAACTTAATCTTTTAGATTCTTTACATCTTTATTGGAGGGAAAGGGATAGAGCAAACCTTGTGTGGAGGTGAAGAGCCGGTTTGAAGACCTTTCTTGGATGGAAAGGGATAGAGCCAACTGGTCCGTGGAGCAGGTCGGTATAGAAAACAAAAGATTTTTTTCTTCACCGCCTTCGATTCCTGGCGTCACGGGGATCACAATTTTGTTATTGTAAAACCTTTTTGTTGTTTTAAATTCTTGCAATAAAATTTATTATTGCTTCAATGTTTCTACTATGATTGCTAGACTGAATTACTTTGTGTGGTTTACAAGCAAATTCGTATAGGAAAACGAGTTCATAGACTTACCGCCACGCGTTAGCGACCTAACGCCCCGCGTTAGCTACAAGGACTCGATTTTCTGGGACAGAATATTTTTAAATTTCTATTGACGCAAAAACCTTTTTCAACCCCCCCCTTAAGGTTGGTCACTAGATCCAACAAGTGGATCAGAGCCAGGTTATTCCAAAACAGTTTCACTACCAGGAATAATGGCCAACCTTGATCTCGAATCGACTAGTAGGGATGGAATGGTGTACACTGAAAAATCATCAGCACTGCTACTCTTCTTGGGTAAACACTATGAAGAATGGAAAGCATTAATGAGAAAATTTCTCATAAGTCTAGACATAGAGATGTGGAACATGACGTGTATTAAGCCACCAAGTAGCCTAACCAAGCACGAGGATCACATAAACGCTCCTGCTGGAATCGCCATTGATGACCTGCAAGAAAGAAACAGAGAAAACGGTGATCAAGAGCAAAAGAACTGAAAGCGCGGGACGGAGGTCGAAGAAAACCTAGATATAAGTTTTCCAGAATATGAATCGACAAACTCCGTTCCACGAAAAAGAAACAATTCTTCGAACTGAGCTCGACGAAATAGATTATAGATAGATAATTCGTCGATTTCATCCAGAAGAATCGAAAACAGTTCGTCGAACTCCGTTCGACGAAATGTATTCTGAAGCAAGGTTCGTCGATCTCCGGTCGACGAAAATTGTTTCCGCACACAGAGAATTCGTCTATCTCCGTTCGACGAGAATCTCTCAAACTTTCCCTAATTCGTCGAACTCCGTTCGACGAACTCTGGAAAATTCGTCGAATGCAGACAGAAACTAAGTTAACTCTTCTCCATTAATCATTCCCAGTTGATTTATAAAGAACAGATGAGTTTTCTCATCCAAGGGCTTGGTGAAAATGTCTGCTCTCTGTAAATCAGTAGGAATATGGATCAAGTTAATTTTCTTTTTGTCTACATTATCTCTAATGAAATGATGTCTTATTTTAATATGCTTAGTCCTAGAATGGTGAACTAGATTCTGTGCTATAGCAATAACACTAATATTATCACAAAATAATATTGAATTATTTAAGTAGACATCATAGTCTAGGAGTTGGTTTTATATCCATAGCATTTGTGGACAGCAGCTGCCAGCAGCCATGCATTCTGCTTCTGCAGTTGATGTAGATACAGATGTCTGCTTTTTACAAAACCAGGAGACAAGTCTCATACCCAGGAACTGGCAAGTTCCAGAGGTACTCTTCCTGTCCACTCTACATCCAACATAGTCAGCATCTCAGTATCCAGTTAACTCAAACTCTGACTCTGCAGGATACCAGAGTCCTAGATTAGGACAACTCTTTATATATCTCAAAATTCTTTTTAGGAAAATAAGGTGAGATTCTTTAGGGTTCACTTGGAACCTAGCATAAAGACATGTGACAAACATTATATCAGGTCTGCTAGCTGTTAGGTATAATAGGGATCCAACAATTGCCCTATAATGTTTCTGATCTACAGGTTTCCCTGCTGCATCAGAATCCACAACAACATTAGTAGCCATAGGTGTTTTCATTCCTGAAGCATCACACATCCCAAACTTCTTAATAAGCTCTTTAGCATACTTAGCTTGGGAGAGGAAGATACCATCAGGGAGCTGCTTCACTTGGAGACCAAGGAAGTAGGAAAGCTCACCCATGCTACTCATCTCAAATTTAGAATGCATGAGGTCAGCAAACCTCTTGCATAACTTGGGATTAGTAGACCCAAAAATGATGTCATCCACATATATTTGTACTAACAAAATTTGGTCCTTATGATGTCTAGTGAAAAGAGTTTTATCTATGATTCCTCTTGTAAATTTATGCTCTAAAAGAAAGCTTGCTAAGGTCTCATACCAAGATCTTGGAGCTTGCTTTAAACCATAGAGAGCTTTATGCAATTTAAATACAAAAGAGGGTTGAGTTAGAGAAATAAAACCTGAAGGTTGTTCTACATAAACCTCTTCTTGAAGCACTCCATTCAAGAATGCACTCTTGACATCCATTTGGAAGACTGAATCTCCTGTGAGCTGCATAGGCAAGGAATATTCTTATGGCCTCTATCCTTGCAACAGGGGTAAAGGTTTGGTCATAATCAATTCCTTCCTCTTGCCTGAAGCCTTGAGCAACAAGCCTAGCCTTGTTTCTCACTAAGTTCCCTTGAGCATCCAACTTATTCTTGTAGACCCATTTGGTTCCAATAACTGGATAGTTATGGGGTCTTGGAACCAAATCCCAAACTCTACATCTCTCAAACTGATTTAGTTACTCTTGCATTGCAATGATACATTGGGGATCTTGCTCTGCTTCATGGATAGTGAGAGGTTCAGTCTGAGAAAGAAAACAAGCATACATCAAGTCTTGGTTGAGTTGATGCCTTATCTATACACCTGCTGAAATGTCTCCAATCACTTGAGATCTGGGATGATCTCTAAGTGTGACAAGATTAGTTGGTGGAGTTTGTTGAGCAACAACTTCTGTAATTAATTCCTCTTGAGGAATGATACTAGCTGTTGAGGGAAGTTCAGCCACTTCCACTTGAATCTCTTCTTCACTATCTTCAGTAACCTGTGGAGTAGGATGGGTTGATACCTCATGGGTAAGGTTTAGTACATACATAGACTCACATAATGGTGGAACCTGCAAAAAGCTATTGGTAGAAATCTATTTCTCCTTATAAGACATGTTAGCTTCATCAAAAGATATATGAACAGACTCTTCAATTTTAAGGGATGATTTATTGAAAACCCTATATACCTTGCTTACTTGGGAGTATCCTAGAAAAATCCCTTCTTCAGCCTTAGCCTCAAACTTTCTAATGTATCTCTTGTTATTTGTGTGAATGTAACAAATACAACCAAAAACTTTAAAGTATGTGATTTTAGGTTTCTTCCCTTTAAGTAATTCATAGGGGGTCTTATTTTTCAGCTTATGTATAAGATTTATATTCAGGACATAGTTAGCAGTATTTACAGCTTCTGCCCAAAAGGATAGAGGCATGTAAGCATCTGCCAATAATGTGCCTGCAGCTTCAATGAGTGTCCTATTTTTTCTTTCAGCAACCTCATTTTGTTGGGGAGTTCTAGGAGCCGAGAAGCAATGCCTGATACCTTCCTTCTCACAGAACTCATGCATAAGAAGAGACTCAAACTCTGTGCCATGATCACTTCTGATCAATGCAATATGAGTAGAGAACTCAATCTGTATGGTCCTGAGAAAATCTGTAAGAACCTTGAATGTATCTCACTTAGCTCTCAGAAAGGCTACCCAACTGAATCTAGAGAAGTCATCAACAATCACCAAAGTGTAAGACTTCCCTCCTAGACTTTGCACTGCAATGGGTCCAAATAGATCCACATGAAGCAAATACAAAATCCTAGGTGAATCACTTTTATTAATGGATTTAAAGCTAGTTTTAGTTTGCTTGCCTAATTGACAAGCCCTGTATATGTTTTCCTTCTTGTAGGGGCCAGAAGGTAAACCTCTAACAAGGTTGTCTTTAGATAACCTAGATATATTCTTAAGGTTTACATGGCCTAATCTTTTATGCCATAACTCATTTTGGTTACTAGTGATATTGAGCAAACAATCATCAGTTGCGGCAGAAATAAAATCTACTAGATATATGTTGCCTTGTCTAATTCTAATTAAAACAGTTTGGTTTTCACTATTAATAATAGAACATGAGGTAGAGTTAAAGTGTACCTGATAACCTTCATCACATAATTGACTTATGAATATTAGGTTATGTTTAAGTCCTCTTACATAAGTTACTTTCTTGAAGGTAACTGCCCCAATTTTGACTGCTCCATATCCTTCTGACTGGTCACTGTTTGAGTCTCCAAAAATCACCTTTGGTCCTAGCTTGGACTTGTAATTGGATAAATTTGCCTTGCTGCCTGTCACGTGTTTGGAGCAACCACTGTCCAAGTACCAGGTCTGACTCACCATTGGACAGCTCTTCACCTGTACCTGTAATGAAAAACAAAACTCAATTGTTCTTGACACAGGTTACCTTGGGTCCTTGATTTGGTTGAAAAGTAAAGCTGGAAATAACTGATAAGGAAGGTTGAGATTTATAACCTAAGGGGTGATATCTCCTAGGTGGAATAACCCAATCAGCTACTGGATTAAATGTCTTATTAGTTGGCTTGGAATTTCTGTAAGAGAAATAGTTTAAGTTTGGTCCTTCTGGGTTCGACGAATTGTTGTAAGTTCGTCGACCAGAGTTCGACGAATAGGGATGAGATCGTCGATCTCTGCTCAGAGAATGACAGTAGTCATTTTCTGTGCCCCAAGTTCGTCGACCTCTGCTCGACAAACCATACACAATTCGTCGATCGCAGTTAGACGAATTATTATAACTAAAATTTGCGTTCAGCGTCCGTCGATCTGAGTTCGACGAACTGTCCACATTTCGTCGATCTACGTTCGACGAATGCTGCTGAACCTTGTTTTTATTAACTGTTTTCTGATTTCTATTTCTCTTGTCTATAGATTTTGGATTGTTTACATACAATGGTTTGTTTATAATCTTTTCCTTTCCTTTAGCAGAAACAAATTGAATAGGTGTTGTAAGAATATTTTTCTTAATTATGGGGGGCAAACTTCATGAAGCACCCAAGCCCAGCTTGCCATTTAATCTGGCATTAACTGTGCTTGTTATGTCCATCATCTTGAAACTTCTCCCATTGAGAGATTGCTCAAGTTGTTTGGCCTCACATAATTCAGATTTTAATTTAATTATTTGTTCATTAGCTAAGGTTAGTTGATCTTGTAGTTTAATGTTTTCTGAGTTAACAGATTCCAGACTTCCTAGTCTTTCTCTAAGAGTTTTTATTTCTTTTTCTGAATTGATTAAGTCTAAGCACACAGTTTTGAATTCAGTTTTAAATAAATCAGAATTATAATCAAAACTAGAAAGAACCTGATCTGCCTCTGAGTCTGAGGCTGCTTCATCTTCAGATTCTCCTTCTGATCCAGAATTGCTCCTGGAGGCATCAATTGCAATTAGGCAAACCTCCTTGGATCTTGCTTCTTCCTCTTCTTCACTTGAACTAGAGGAGGATGATTCTTCCTCTGTATCACTCCATGTTTCAACAACAAAGCCATTGTCTTTCTTTTTATATTTGCTGGAAGAGGGTCTGCTGCTGTGTTTTCTCCTGGAGTCCTTTTCTCTGCTCTTGTCCTTCTTCTGGTTTTCTGGACATTCTGAAATGTAATGTCCAGGCTTTCTGCACCCAAAGCACACAACCTCCTTGGTTGGTGTCTTGTCATACTTGGGCTTATCATCCTGCCTGGATGATTTCCTTCTGAAATCCTTCCTAGCCATCTTGTAGAATCTTTTAGCAAAGTGGCTCATGAGTTCCTCATTGGAAGTTGATGTCTCAATGTCCTCAGATGCTTTGAAGGCTATGATGTGATCCTTTCTCACTGGAGTTGTAGCCTTCTGTTCTGTTGCTTCTCTTGATTTGATCAGCTGCTCATAGGATTTTAATTTGCCTAGTAAAGATTCAGTTGATATTTCATTTAGGCTTCTGGCTTCTTTGATTGGCCAGATTCTTGAATCCCAAGAGCTAGCGAAGCACATCAGTATCTTGTCATTTACCTCTATCAGGGTGATGTCCTTATCCAAGGTTTTGAGCTCATTGATGATTGAGCTTAACCTATTATACATTTCAGCCACTGATTCTATCTCATCCTTTTTGAAGTTCTCATACAGGGAGATGAGATTGGATCTCCTGTCTTTTCTCTCATCTGCTGAGCCAGCTACCATTTGGTTGAGGGAATCCCAAATGGCCTTGGCTGAGGTGCACTCAGCCACCTTTTGAAATATGTCATCTGACATTGTCTGAGCCAAGATATTCATTGCCTTAGCATCTGTCAATTTTGCTTTCTTGTAAGCTTCATTGTTCTCTGGAGGAGATACTGCAGTCATGTTTGTTGAGGTGCTTGTAGAAGCTGTAGGTGCTGGAGGTACACCTGTTAAGATAACAGAAAAAATATCCTCATCAATAGAATTCATGTATAGCCTAATTCTTGCCTTCCAGATGGCAAACTTGTTAAGATTGCAAACTGGAGGTCTGATGCTTGCATAATCTTTGTTTTGGGCCATTTCTGTGAACAAATAAATCTAATAACAAAAACAAACAACCAGATCTAACAAGAGGGATCTTTGTGGTTCAGGTGTTAGCCTGTACAACCAATTAAGGTGTGGTATTTTAACCAACCTCGCTTTGATACCAATTGAAAGTGCAGGTTAGATCTGAAATACTCTAGAGGGAGGGGGGGTGAATAGAGTATTGTGCTTTCTTCAAACTTTTTACAACCTTTGTTGTAAGCCTAGGTGAACAAGTCAGCAAATAAAATAAACTAAGCACAGCAACCTAAACAATCACAGTTCACAGCCAAAACAAAAATAAAGGGCAACTAGACGACACAAGAAATTTTATAGTGGTTCCCCAACCTGGGTACATCCACTCTTCTACCACCCTGGTAGGAATCCACTCAGGTTTTTGATCAGGTGCCTGACACCAATGAGCTTTTGTTCAGGTGCTCAAAAACCAAAACCTCAAGTCTTTTGGAAGGAGACTTGCAACCAGAATAATTTTGAAGGGAATTAAAACCCTGTACAAGAGTTGGAAAAGAGGTGATGGTTTCTTCTTTTTCTCAATAATAACTGAGAATATTGTGGATTGATGTTAGCAGATTTTGCTCCCCCTGAGATCTTGAATGTATCAGGAAAGCTGGAGCACTGCTACAGGGTGATAGGTCTTCAAAGACCTAGAGTGCCTGGACCAGAGATGCTTCAGTACCTTCTTTGACAGATTGATTAATTTGTTGTCCTTTGAAGTTGTCCTGTAGAGTTGAAGGAAGAAGACTCTTGATTGTATTTGAATGTTCTTCTTCTTCTTCTTCAAGATGTTCTCTGGCCTGGGCTAATTACAGTAGAACTTTTGATTTGAGTATGATTGTTCTTCTGTGCAATCTGAGTGTGTCTATATGATTGTCTGTGTGTATCACTGTATGTCTGTATGACTGTCTAGTAGTACTTGATCCTTTCTTTTCTTACTTCGACTGACTGAAGAACATACTGAAAATTTGAAATCTTAAGCAGTAAATGCATTCGCCCTGGGAAGGAAGCGGCAATCAATGAATTCCCTAACTGTCCCATGGAAAAACGACATGTAATAGTACATAGTCAATGCGCGTTCTAACGGTAACATTCCGAGAAGATCTGGCATTAATAACTCCGGAATCATCGCCAAGAAACAGGACGAGAAACTGGAGAAGACCTAGTCTGGAATCGTCGAACGAAGAACACAATTCGTTGAGCTGAGTTTGAGTTCGTCGAGCTGAGCTTGAGTTCGTCTAGCTGAGCTTGAGAGAGTTCGTCGACCAGACAATATTCATTCGTTGAACATACAATCTTCATTCATTGAGCTGAAATCCAAATTCGTCGAGCAAAGAACAGTTCTGTACTTTGTCAAAATATTCTGCATCTACTGATATTCAGTGTCGACATAAGTTGGTGTCGACAGATATCCTGGTGTCAACACAAATCTTCTGGTGTCGACATAAGCTGGTGTCGACAGATATCATGGTGTCGACACAAATTATCTGGTGTCGACACATGCCCTAAGTGTCGACACAAGACCTCTGAATTCAGAATCCGTCGAGTAGAGTACTGAAATCGTCGACCTGAGAAGCTGACTTCGTCGACCTGAGAAGTTGAGAACTTGAGGTCCAAGTTCGTCGAGCTCAGAATCTAATTCGTCGACCAAAGCTTGAAGCTGGACTTAGAAAAATTCTGAAGCTTTCCTGACTTTAGCTTGATGTAGAAAACTATGTTTTCGTCGAACAAAGAACTAAGATCTTCGAGCTCAGCACCAAGAATTATCTCACGATCGTCGAGCGCAGAACACCTTTCGTCGAGCTGAGTTCGACGAACGTCGAACTCACTTTACTTAGTCTTGAAAACTTCTAAATCTGGAGATTCTGATGGTCTTGATGATAGCTGGTCCATCTGATGTTGGCTCTAAGGACTTGACCTAGACTCTAGGACACAAACTTGACCCTGGATATACAGGTTGGGTCACATCCTAAGTTAGTGAACCTAGCGCAAATCAACTAGGGATCCAACAGTACCGTGTCGCGGTAGTCCACTCAATGCTTCAAGGCATTGAGTGCATTGAGGCTTGACTATCACCGGGCGCTAGCATGGTGCCGCGCCACGGTAGTCCACTGAACGCTTCAAAGCATTGAGGGCATTTAGACAGGCCTACCGCTGTGCGCTATCTGCTTTCCGCTCCATGCTAGCTTTGGAAAGAGGAAAATATTTGTTTTGAGTACTTTTACAAATTTCGAGGACAGCTGGCACATCAAGCGCGTGAACCTACCGTCGGGCGCTTGTCTTATCGCAGACGGTAGCCTATTTTCACGAAGACGTATATAAGGCCACCTCAGTTTCTATGTTGGGTATCAACGACGAAAAGAGACATGAGTTTGTGCATTCAAAGGTTCAACCGCTCTCTTTGCATTCCGTTCCAAAGGTATCCGTTGAAGAAGAAGAAATTCATCTCCCTCCCATTCGTACACGAAGAATTCCGGCGATCCAAGATCTACATCGACTATGAAGAGCCGACTGGTTGCTAGCATACAAAGATATCAAGCACCGGGCGCGGATCGCTCGATGGAGAAATCATCAAGAGGGAGAACTTAATCTTTTAGATTCTTTACATCTTTATTCTTGTAATCTTTTTTTTTCTGAATTTTGTGGTGAGGCAAATCGACCGGTAAGGGTCGCCGGAATCCGAGTAGGATTCTGCGGAAAATTGTCCCGGTGTAGGGATTTCTAGATCGGAGGATCTAGCGAGGCTCTAAGACCCTTCCTTGCATGGTGGTGAAGAGCCGGCTCGAAGACCTTC
Source organism: Platanthera guangdongensis (assembly GCA_039583875.1). Lineage (NCBI taxonomy): Eukaryota > Viridiplantae > Streptophyta > Magnoliopsida > Asparagales > Orchidaceae > Platanthera > Platanthera guangdongensis. Next base: position 22,520,855 of record CM077164.1, read on the forward strand.
CTTGGATGCAAAGGGATAGAGCCAACCGGTCCATGGAGCAGGTCGGTATAGAAAATAAAAGAATTTTTTTCCTTGTGATTGTAAAACCTTTTGTTGTTTTAAATTCTTGCAATAAAATTTTTTGTTGCTTCAATGTTTCTGCTGTGATTGCTAGACGGAATTACTCTGTGTGGTGTACAAGCAAATTTATATAGGAAAACGAGTTCATAGATTTACCACCGCGCGTTAGCAACCTAACGCCCTACGGTAGCTACAAGGACTCGATTTTCTGGGACAGAATATTTTTAAATTTCTATTAATGCGAAAAACCCTATTCACCCCCTCTAAGGTTGACCACTAGATCCAAAAATAAGTTTCTGAGATCCCTAAACAAAGAATGAGACATAAAGATCTGTGTTGTAGGAGAAATGGGGAATCTGAGGAATATGTTACCCCAGGATTTGTATGGGAAGCTGTTGTCACATGAGCTTCAGTTTAATTCTAGAAAAGATGAAGTTGAATCTGCCAGAAGTTCAAATCAGACTAGATTTGTGGCTTTCAAAGCAGACACATCAAAGAAGGGTAGAAGAAAAATTCCATCATCACCAAGAAGGGATGAAAATACAGTTAACATTGAGACTAGTTCTTCATCAGAAGAATTGTCAGATGATGAATTGACATTGTTCACCAGAAAATTCAAGAAGATGATGAGAAGAAGAAAGCAATGGAATAAGAAGAAATCATCTGACCAAGTTCCAACAAAAGCAAAGACAAAAGCAGAAACAACTCTATGGTCAGTTATGATTCAAATCAAAACAAACAAATTAAGACTGACATTATTTGTTATTGTTGTAACAGGCTTGGACATTTCATTGTTGACTGTCCAACAAAGAGAAAAGAGAACAAGAATTCCTATAAAGATAAGAAGTCAGAAAAGTGTCTAATGATAAAGAAGCCAAAGACCTTATCTGATAGTGATTTAGATTCAACTGAATCAGATGAAGAACATACTCATATTGGATTGTTATCCTGTAAAAAGTAATTCATCAGAGAGACCATATACAAGGGAAATAACTCCACAACTTTATCGCTCCATGGTGACTCTGAAGATGATATGGAGGTTAACTTGATTGCATTGTCTGATAATCCAGAAATAGAAATTGATGAATGTCAGGATACTCGGGTAATCTTTGACAATTCTATTTGGTCTACAACTTCTATTCATGAGACTGTGGATGACTTAGACTCATGTGACTCAAAGTTTGATTCACATAAGTCCAACTCCGAGACTGAACTGCAGCAGCTCACAGTTAAGTTTGGAAAACTGCTAGAGGCTCTTGTAAAGAGCACGAAGCTTGTCAAAAAACAAGCTATTGAGATTGCAACACTAAGAGTTCTTAAGTACCATTAGATGGCTAGTCAGAAGATTGGTCTTCAAAGTTCAAAGTTGGCTAACCTAACTAAGATCATTGATGATCAAATCATGTCACTAAAACAAAAGAATGCAACCATTAAGGAGTTAGAACTCAAACTCCTGAATGAGAAAAGACTTGTTCTGCTGTTTTCTAAACCTAAAACCGTGTTCCTCATAATAGATACCTTCTCAGTAACTCTTGGAAGTGGACTTGGTTATGTTAAACCTAAGAGAAGGAGAGGCAAAAGCTGACAGGCAAAAGGGTCCAGTCATGCCACAACCTTTTTTTCAAACTAAGGGAAAAGAAATCCAAAAGTCTGGACCAGTAGTGTAACATCCCGACTTTATTGGGGCACCAGAGCCCTAATGGGCCCAATAAAAGTGGCCCGAACCCTACCCTTGACCCGGTGAGAAATAACCCTAGGCGGGAAATAGAGCTAGAGAACTCCGAATTGAGTTCTGTCAGTTCCTGTGACCTCGTGTAGTCAATGCGAGTGCATCAGAACTCGTTCAGTTGGACCCCGAGGTCATATAGTGAATGTGACCATTCCTCGTAAAACGCAACGAGAGCAGATTTTAGGATATCGACCTAGAGAACTCCGAATTAAGTTCTATCGATTCCTGTGACCTCATATAACCTAAACAGGAGCATCGGAACCGTCACGTCACAATCCGAGGTCTAACAACAATTTTACACACTTCGGCCATTTTAGCGCGCTGCGACGCGCAAATTTTGTACTTTCGCCAAACAGACTCCGATTCAACCCCAGTCAGTTGCGTTGGACTCATGTGGTCAATACGAAGTCAACAGAAGTCGTCCCAGTCAATTTCGACAACAATTGGTCAACCCATGGTCAAATCAAGCGTAGTCGTGCACCGAAAAGCGTACGCATACCAATTATGACATGACACCCGAACTTTGACCCAACCCCGATGACTTGGACTCACTTTGACTTTGACCAGCAAGGGTGACCCACCCTAGGGTTGACTTGGTCAAACCCACCTAAAAATCCATTTTTTTGGATTTTTCTCCAAGTAGGGGCCCACCTCCTCTCCAAAGGAGGATGGCCCATGCCCCCCCCTCACTCTCCTTGGGCCCCCTACCAGCAAGCCCCATCCCACTACAAGTGGAGGCCCACCCTACCCCTCCTCCCCTCTTTTTCCCCTTTCCTTTTCAAAGGCCCAAGCCCATAAGGGCTTTACCCCTTTCCCCACTTGGGGGAAAATAAGGGACCTCCAGCTATCCTTGGACAGTTGGAGGGTGGGGATTAATCCCTCCCTAAGGAGGGATTAATACCACCTTGCCAAAGGGAGGGGAGCACCCCCTCCCCAACCCTATAAAGACCACCCCACCCCACCCTCCTTTCCCCGAAGCTTCAGAGCAACCTTTCTCCCCCTGCCCAACCCCCTGATGGAGCTCCCGTGGCCGAAAAAAGCCAAGACGAGCTCTCCCTCCCCCTCCTCCACTACCACCAAGCCATGGCCGACCAAGCCTGTTAAAATTCAACAACCTGGCACTTCTACCACATTGAATTTTCTCCAGGTGATCAACGAGATAACCTGACACCAAATTAATATTCTCAGCACTATCAAGATCATACCTTGATCACGCGGAAAATTCCCTGGAACCTGGAGTGAGCAGGGGTTATCTCAACCAAAGCCAGTCAACCAGCAAACACAGGCAGCACAAGCGTCTTTATTGATTCACAGCTAACTTCTCTACACAGCGAGACATACATAACGAGACATGTTTCACCAAACAACCACCCAAGGGAAAACAGAGCACTACAAAACATAAGACAAGAGAAACAAGCCGCGCGGACTCAACCACCAAGCCGCTGGTCTACTGCAATGGAGTCCGCTCAAACCGCCAGGTCGCCAGACTGAAACCCAAGCCGCGCAGACTACACCTTATTCCAATGCTAGCTCTAGCCGTCGATCTGCAAGTCGCCTGACCGCAAGGTCACCTAGCTGCCAGACCGCACAAGCTGTGATGCCGAATAGAACAGTCCGCCTGAAGCAGGCGACTTCTTGAACCCCGACCAAGTTGCCAAAGAGAAGACCGTCTGGTCGCTGTCCGCGACCTGCTATTTGCAGCCTGTTGCTTAACCGTAGAGTCTGCACTGTCCCTGACCGCAATCAGAGTCAAGTCCTGGCTTTCCAACGCTATCCGCACAACCTGCACAGCACAACCCCGTCAGCTCAACCAAACCGCGTGAACACCAAAACCCAGTCTGCAGCAACCTGTGCGGGCTCAAGTTACTGTTCACTTACTTCGGTTGGTTTTTTTGCTGATGTGGCAGGGGTCCTATTTATAGGCACGATGATGAGTGTCGTCACCGCCCTAGCCGATAGGATTACCGCCACATCCTGCAGCAAGACTTCTTCGTAGTTCGCGGATATATACGAGTCTGCCGCACCTGTGCAAGATAGCCGGCCTGCCTAGCTTCTCCAAGGCCGGACACAATCGCCAGTCCGCCTTGTCGCCAAAGACCAAACCGCCAAGACATCACCAAGGCCGGACAGCAACACCAGTCTGTCTTGTCGCCAAGGGCCAAGTCAGGACCACCACAGCCGGACTCCGCAGCAACAGTCCGCCAATCCGCAGACACAGCACCAGCCTGCTTATCCCGAGCCCGCAGCCTTGCCACCAAGGAACCTGCCGGACTCAGCGAACACCCGGCTTCAGTCCGCATATCCTGAGCCCACGACTGTCATAAAGGAACCTGCCGGACTCAGCGGACACACCGATCCAGTTTGTACATACTGCGGACAGCTCGGCTGCATATACCTACAGACATCCGAGTCCTCATACCTTGCAGGCTTCTATAGTCTGCATATCCCGCAGACTGCACCAGTCTGCATACCCCAAGTCCACAGCCATGCCAGCAAGGCAACTGTCGGACTCAACGGACTCCATCTCTAGTCCCAATATAGTTGCGGACACAACCTCTAGTCTGCTTATCACCAAACTCGAAACCAAGGCACATGTAATTCTGCCGAGCTTGGTGGACTGAGAAGCAGTCCGCGCTCCACTGCGCGATCTCCCCGGACTGAGCCAAACATGGACTTGGTTCAGACCCAACCAAGTCCACACCACTGGCCACAAGGGCCAGTCCGCACTTACTGGCGGACACTGGAACCAGTCTGCCTGTCCCGACGAGCTCCAGTATCAGTCCGCACTGACTGGCGGTCTCTGCGGCTTCCACTTGCAGCTACACCAGAGCAAGACCAAGGCATTTGCCAAACCGGTCTGCTGAGCTCCAGTTCTTCAGTCTGCATCATGCCGGACTCCGTGGCTAGAGTTTCTATCCACCTGGTTACTTCCTGGGATCCAACTGCCTGCTGAGCACACGCCGACCTGGCTAACCGCCGCTGATGTCTGCGTAGTCTGCGCGAACAGACCGCCTAGGCTGCTACAGAACAAACCATCTGCAACATCCCTGCCGACCTATCAGTTCGCCAACCCTGTCCGCGTAGTCCGCGCGGATAGGTCCAAGTGCTCCATTCACCCACTTTCACTTCACAAATTTCAACACTCCCCCTTGAAGTGAGAAGTTTTGAATAACTCCAGCAGCTCCCGTAACCTTGTACCTGATCCCTCCGATAACATCTACGAAGAAATGTCCAAGACATAGTCCTCGCCCCGCATATCATGGACCATGAGGGAGCCCTCCAGCATCTCCCAAAAGGAGACATGCTTCCCTCTACCTTCTTCTTCAGCTTCAACCTCCACTCATGCATCACAGGAGTATCACCAACTACCTTGGGCACAAAGTCCCAAGCCTTGTTACCTCTGAGAGAAGTCACATCTTCAGCCTTGGTGTCATCTACCTCCTTATTTCTAGTGGGGTCATCATAGCCAGAAGGTACTCGCTCGACCTGAGGGCTTGCAAAGAAACATGGGATCAAGCCCGCCGTGTTCCCTTCACTATATCGAGCTAGTGGCTTACTGATCCTCTTCGATCTTCGAAGAACCTGATCATGGCTAACCACCTCCGCTGCTCCTGAACCAGCTCCGTTCCCGGGTAAACCTGGAACAATGCTCTCATTGCTTCCAGAACAAGACGCCTCCTCAATGGAACAAGGAGCTCCTGGAGCAGCGCTCCCCCTGCTTCCTAAACCAGAAGTCTCCGCTCTCGAACAAGAACTACCTGGAACATCACTCCCCTTGCTTCCTGAACCGGAAGCCTCGGCCTTCGAGCAAGAAGTACCTGGAGCATCGCTCCCCCTACTTCCTGATCCTGACGCCTTTGCCCCGGAGCTAGAACAACTTGGAGCTCCTGGTGACTCAGATAGCTCCAACTGAACCTTAGCAGCAGCCTCCTTCAGCCCACCATCTGACATGCTCATCTCTAGCTCCACATAAGAGCTATCCCAATACAGTGTCAACTCATCGAAGACAACGTATCTCGACATGATGAGTATCTTCGTCGCAGGATCCATACACCTCCATCTTCTACTCTGCTCATCATACCCAACAAAAACTAACTTCGTCTTGAGAGCAACCGGAGTGTGTATGTAGCAGGTAGATCCAAACACCCTTAGGTGCTTCACACTGGGCTTTACTCCGAACATCAGCTCATAAGGAGTCTTCACATAGATCGGACTAAGAGGCATCTGATTGATGACATGAGCAGCACAGGCCATCCCTTCCGCCCAAGGAGCCTTAGGAACGCCTTTACTCTGAATCCAACACTTGCAGATCTCCGTTAACCAATGGATCATCCGAGATGCAATACTGCCTTGCTGTGAAGTATGTCCACAAGAAAGCTCCTTCCGGATCCCCTGCTTCCTGCAAAAGTTTGAGAACTCGGTTGAGTCAAACTCACCACTGATGCTTGTCCTCAACTTCTTGATCCTTAGGCCAAGCTGGCCTTCCACAAGCTTCTTGAACTCCACAAACAAGTACATCATGTTGGACTTCTTCTTCAGAAAGTATACCCAAGTATACCTTGAATAGTCATCAACCAATATCAGCATGAACCTGCTGCCTCCAAGACTGATGGTGACGGTCGGTCCAACCAGAGCACAATGGCAACCTCCAAAGGTGCTTTACATCTGGATTGTGCCATATCAACCATGAAGCGGTAAGCTTCACTTTGCTAACATCCCGCACACCCCTGACTAACATCATAGGATGACAATCTAGGCAAGCCTCTTATGAGTCTTCTTTCTGCCATTGCTTTCAGCTTGTCCATCCCTACATGCCCCAGTCTTTCATGCCAGATAGCTGCACTATCACTGGCCTTCATCCGATCATAACCAGAACTTGTTGAAGACCCAACAGAGTTCTTCTCCTTGCCTCCAACATGAGCCACGTTCGCCGAGAGTAAGACAACCTTGCACTCTTTCCTGAGATGACCATGCTGCTTGCATTTATAGCATCTTGGTCCTTCCTTCCTCTTCGCATCACGCCTAGGAGAAACACTCCTCTCTTGCTGATATGAAGTAGAAGGACCATCCTCTGCAGCAACCTTCACCACCTTCCTGAACAACCCATCAAGGGAAGTCCAAACCTCCGCAGCTGACCGACGTCCACTGATGTGGTCCAAGAGCTCCGATGAGATCACCTGCTTAATAATAGACTCTGCTTTCGCATTTGCCTCCTTCTAAGCTCTCATATCTTTAGCATTGCTAGCAGTAGCCTCTTGTCTTTCTGCTCTGCATACAACCTCCCAAAGGTCCTCGCCAAGAAGAAAGCTCTCCATACAAGACTTCCACCTATCAAAGTTCGTCTCTGAAAGGAGATCAATTCCAAGACAACTTGCATCTTCCACTGTCATGGTTCTACCACTGGTTCCCTCTTCTCAAGAGCAAAAAACCACTTCAGTTGAACACTGCTTATCCACTCCAACCAGCTCCGAGACCAAGTTTACTGCTCAAGCAACTGAACCTGGCTCTGATACCATGTTAAAATTCAACAACTTGGCACTTCTACCACGTTGAATTTTCTCCAGGTGATCAATGAGATTGTAAGACCCCCCTCCCGGATCCCAAAATACGGTACGAAGGGGGTCTTATGCCCAGAACAGCCGCCTTGCGGTAGCATTAGCACACGGGCTAACCCGTACCACAAGACGCCTATTCCGCGGGCTACAACCAATATCAATATAAACATGCCAACCAAACCATAATATAAAAGAGAGAGAGAGAGAAGTCAAATCCACACTAAGCATATATGTCCAAATACAACAAAAAGAGAAGCTAAAACATGCTTCTGCAATATCAGAGTACAGCTATAAAAAGTTGCCCAAACGGGCTACATCAGAATCTCACAACACTCACATCCGTAACCGACGGTAGCGACGACACCGTCACTTCAGTCCCTGTCGTCCTGGCCTGGCTGCCCTGCTGCATGGTCTGCGACTGCTCTACTTGCGGGGTGACCTCCTAAAAAGGAAGACATAGCAACCGTTAGTCGAAAAGACTAAGTGGCTTCACATCCGCTCCCCCGGCGACTCCTCGGCACCGGGTGGAGAAAAGAGCAAGGGTACAAGTATAATAAATAGTGTAACAGGTAGAAGCAGGTGGTAATGTTAAAATAAGATTAATAGCATTTTATTCTAGTAGTTCTACATAAATAATAACAAACTATCAAGTACATGTGTCTACAGCAGGAAAGTAACTTAACTTATAAGGATGCCCATACAAGCTTATAAGTTAAGGATCGGGTTACATAAAAGTAACTCATCGTATAAGAGTACCCATACAAACTTATATGATGAGGATCTTGTTTGTGCAATGCTATGTAATGGTATGTATGCTATGCAATGACTCACCCATGATCACACACATGCAATTGCCATGTCGACACAGACTAGCAGTTCCCACTATTCGAGCAGGTAGCTAACCTCTCAGGAATCAACCGTCGTGGCCAGGCAGTGACAGTAGAGCGGGCATCTCTACTACTAGGCGGGTATCCACACTACTTCACCTAGGCCTCCGTACGCCTCAACGCTAAGAACACAACAGCGGAGCCCATGCGTACTATGGCCCAACGGGGTCTCGGGTAGATGTGCACCGAGAACACAGCCCGAACTGGCCTAGTGTGACCCGGAAGGGGCCTCGGAAGAAAGCATGTGGAAACAGCCCAACCGTTCACTTGGCACGGAAGGGGCCTCATGACGTGAACACCGAGGACACAACCCAACCACCCAAAGTCTAACTGTCAACTCCCGTGAGTGTGACGATCGACGAGCCCGTAGACCTGCCACACTATCCTTAACCCAGGATTACGACACCGCGTGTCTACTCACACCGCATGCAAATGCCACGACACCATGGCATGGAAGGGGCCACGGAAGTAAGCACGAGGACACAACCCAACCATCCATCTATACCTCATCTCAACTCGAACCCAACTAGTGACGGTCAACACCGCACTTACATCCCTCCACAATACTACCCGTAGGGAGACTACGCTCTAAGTATTGGACTACTAAATTTCATTCCAACCCTCAAATATACTCATGGCCATAGTTTATCTTTTTAAATGTCATTCCAAATGGTTTCAACATAATATAACATAATGCGCATAAATAATAGTCTACCAATTTCTAACAAGTCACTTTGTTCAAATAAGCTTGCTTCACAATTCAGTTATATGAAATCCAATTAGTAATCTTCATCATTCATAGCGCTACGGTGGTTAACATAAAATAGTTCACCAAAATCTCGAGTTAAATTTGCAACATTAATTCAACCGAATCCAAATTCATATTATATAAAAAACCCAGAATTTAAGTGCAGAATAAATCTGGACAGCAACTTCAACCGGAGATCCCCGACGCTACAGGAAACCGGTGAAGACGTGTAACCCCTCGATGGAAAGGTCTTTCCATAGACTACAACTTTTAAGGTCAGACCACAACCCAGATTTAATAGTATCAAACTTGAAATCAGCCTTGAAGTCGGCTGCATACAGAACACAATTTCTGCATGCAGGATTTATCGGATGTCATGTTCATTCAGAATTTCCTGTGGCTACAGACTTCGCATGAAGACGTGCAACCACTCGTTGGAAAGGTATTTTTTTCAAAGGCTTCAACTTTCATGTTTAGTCGAAAGCCCAAATCTGGACATATCACATCTGAAAATGGCCAAGAATAATGCTGCGCGTAGAACACAGATTCTGCACGTATCTTAAAGAGGAATGAACGGCATTGGTTCATCTTCCTCCTCAAGTCGGTCTTCCAAAATCACACCAGAAGTTTCTCCTCCCTTATTCACCCTCATTAGGCCATGATTCTTCACGAAACCATCCCCTGTCTTCACATAGAAGGTTGGAGAGGTTGAAGACACAACTAGCCTTAGGGCACAAGCCCTAGAACGGCCTCTTCCTAGAGAAATCACCATCTCACTAGTCTAGACTCTTTTGAGTCGATATCTCACCTAAATATCTATAGATCTAGCACCAAGGGAGGGGGGAGGAAGCTCACCTCATTTCCAGCGTTTCCACTATTTCCGGTCATGGATCGTGTAACTCTTCTCGGTGGCATCTTCTCCTTCACGGCGGCGGCGGATCTCCTCCTCTAGAATTAGCTACAACAACTTCCTTCTCACAACAGGAGTTTCTCTCAGAAAATAGGGGATGAAATGAGCATGAAAACGGCTAGGGTTTTCATTTCTGTTTATATATGAAAAGTGACACGGGTAGGGACACACCCATGTCCTTACCCGTGTCCTGCTTGGGCGAAACGACAATGACGGTTTCCGTGTCGGTTCAATACTCGACACGGGTAGGGACACGCCCGTGTCCCGACCCGTGTCCACATGATACGGCCGTGTTCCTTGGCCGTGTCCTTCTCGGGATACCTTTTGACGAACTCAACTCGACACAACAGCACACGGGTAGGGACACGCCCGTGTCTCTACCCGTGTCATACAATTCGTCGACCTCGACACGTAGTTCGTCGATCTCGACACGCTCTGTCGAGTTTAACTCGACACACATGGGTAGGGACACGCCCGTGTCGCTACCCGTGTCATATGATGTCGACACACCTCGTCGATCTCGACACACCTCGTCGAGTTTAACTCAACACACACGGCACACGGCTAGGGACACGCCCATATCTCTACCCGTGTCATATAATTCGTCGATCTCGACACGCAGTTTGTCGATCTCGACACACTGTGTCGAGTTCAACTCACGCACACGGGTGGGGACACGCCCGTGTCTCTCCCCGTGTCACTTCCCACGGGTAGTGACACACCCATGTCACTACACGTGTCCTTCTCTGGACATACTCGAGTCTTCGACTAGAGAGCTAGCCACTCCCACACGGGTAGGGACACGCCCGTGTCTCTACCCGTGTAATATGCTTGACTGATTTCTCCTCCTATCCATATGTGTTGCCCAGTTGTTAGCACTCCCCATGAACCCTAGTCAGCTCTCCTGACTCAAAAACACGCACGAGGGGCCTAGTGCAGTTCGGGACGTTACAAATCCTATAAACAAAATAAAAGATTTCGTCTCCGAAATCAGGCTTAGGCTATGGGGAGAAAAGCATAATAGAAAATACAATATGCTTTTAAATAAAATTACCTTGAGCAAACAACTCCTGGTAGTGTTTTTGCATCAAATCCATCGGCTCCCATGTATTTTCTTCCTTCCCATGATTAGTTCATAGCACCTTCACCAAGGGAACACTTTTGTGGCGGAACATTCTTGTCTCGTTATCTACGATCTGCACCGGTTCTAATCGCACAGACCTATCCGACGCCATAGAACCATCATTTGTGGGGATGTATTGATCGGGCCGTAACAGCGCCTTCCGAAGTGACGACACATGGAACACGTCATGGAGGTTCTCTAGCTCGGACGGTAACTCCAACCGATAGGCCAACGGGTCAATCCTTTCCAATATAGTATAAGGCCTAACATACCTTGGGCTGAGCTTTTTCACACCACGCACACGTGACACTCCATGCATCGGTCGGATTTTCAGGAACACCCTATCACCCACTTGAAACTCCATCATCCGGTTCCTTGCATTATAATACTTCGTCTGCCGACTTTGAGCCTCCAACATGCGATCCCGTATCAGTCTAACCGCCGCATCGGAATCATCAATATATTAAACACCCAAAGCCTTCGGGTCTTCATCTTGCACCCAAGACAATGGGGTTCTACACCTTCTTCCATAAAGAGCTTCATGAGGAGACATGTCGTTACTAGCCTGATGACTGTTGTTGTAGGAGAATTCCACCAGTGGTAAAAGCCTTTCCCACGGCTTTCCTCTATCTAACACACATAACCACAACAAATCTTCCAGTGTTTTGATGGTCCTCTCAGACTGCCCGTCCGTTTGAGGGTGAAACGCGGTGCTAAAGGTAAGGCGCGAACCCAAATACGCCTGTACCGCCTTCCATTCCCTTGAGGTGAAACGACCATCCCGGTCAGAAACGATTGTCTTAGGCACGCCATGATACCGTACGAACTGCTACACAAAGAGTCGTACTAAGATATCCACATGAGCTTCTTTCTTCATTGGGATAAACCGGGCTACTTTCGTCAAGCGATCAACTATCACCCACACTGAATCATTTCCTGAGCGTGAGCGAGGTAACCCATGGACAAAGTCCATGGAGATATCCTCAAAATTCCACTTGGGGATGGGCAACGATTGTAGCAAACCACCGGGACACTTGCATTCCGCCTTCACCCTTTGACAAGCTTCGCAATGTGTAACAAAATATCGGACATCCTTTTTCATTCCCGGCCAACACATGGTCTTCCGTAGGCCGACGTACATCTTATCAATGTCCGGGTGCACTGAATATTGAGAGCAATGAGCCTCTCTCAAGATATCCTCCCGGATTTTATCGCCTTTGGGAATGTAGAGCCTGCCACGAAAATAAACGAGGCTGTCTTTTAGCGTATACTCATCTGTAGTCCCATCTTTGATTGACTTGATTGCCGGGGCCAGAGCCGCATCCATTCCTTGCTCCACTCTGATTCGGTCCCGGATATCACAAACTATGCTCATGCTTGCCAAGTACTCTGTATACTCTGCCGAAGGAGCCTTAAATATCAATGTAATATCCATCTCCTCAATCATCCGAGCCAACTCCATACTCATCAACCGAGACTCTGGACTAGAACCTGGTACCTTTCTACTCAATGCATCAGCCACCGAGTTCGCCTTTCCGGGGTGGTAGTTCATGGTGAACTCATAGTTGTATAGAAATTCTGACCACCGTCGTTGTCTCAAGTTCAACTCCTTCTGAGTATGAACGTACTTCAAGTTTTTGTGATCTGAAAAGATCTCGCAGTGGACACCGTATAGATAATACCTCCAAACCTTCAAGGCAAACACCACTGCTCCCAATTCCAAATCGTGAACCAGGTAATTGATTTCATGCTTCTTCAACTGTCCTGAAGCGTAGGCAATCATGTGTCCGTGCTGCATCAACACCGCTCCCATCCCTTGATATGATGCGTCAGTGTAGACTTGAAATCCTTCCTTCCCAGACAGAAGTGCAAGGATGGGGGTGGAGGTAAGTCTATCCTTCAGCTCCTGGAACGCCGCTTCACATTGGGGTGTCCACTCAAATGGCACACCTTTCTTCGTCAATGAAGTAAGAGGAAGAGCAATCTTTGAAAATCCTTTTACGAACTTGCGGTAGTACCCGGCAAGTCCAAGGAAACTCCTCACATCGGCCGCCGACTTCAAAGGCGACCACTCCTTCACGACACGCACCTTGGCCGGATCCACTGCTAGTCCTGCTACACTGATCACATACCCTAAGAAAGCAACCTCTTTAAGCCAGAATTCGCACTTGCTGAACTTGGCGAACAATGCGTGCTCTTTTAATTTCTTCAATACCAAGGTCAAGTGCTCAACATGCTCCTCCTCCGTCTTTGAGTAGACCAAGATGTCGTCGATGAAAACAATGACGAAGACATCCAAATAAGGTTCAAACACCTTGTTCATCAGGCTCATGAAGGCCGAAGGGGCATTTGTGAGCCCAAACGACAATACCGTGAACTCGTACAGTCCATATCTTGAACTAAAAGCCATTTTCTGGGTGTCACCTTCTTGTATTCTCAACTGATAATACCCTGAGCGTAAGTCCAGCTTAGAAAACCAATGCGCTCTCACTAGTTGATCGAACAACTCGTCGATCTGAGGTAGCAGATAAGTGTTCCGCACCGTCAGCTGATTGAGTTCTCGATAGTCTATGCACAAATGCAGTGTCCCATCTTTCTTCTTCACGAACAATACAGGGGCTCCCTAGGGCGACGAACTGGGGTGAACGAACCATGACTCCATGAGTTCTTGCAGTTGAACTCTAAACTCCGCGAGTTCCTTCAGGGCTATTCGGTAAGGGGCCTTGGATACCGGCTTGGCACCCAGTACTAGATTAATCTGGAAGTCAACCTCTCTATGCGGGGGTAATCCTGGCAGTTTCTCAGGAAATACCTCGGGGAAATTCCGCACTACCCGTACATCATTCATATCCAGCGCCTTCTCCTTCAACACGAACCAGATCATGAAGGTTTCATCCCCCTTCATATGGGATTTTACTGTCTGAACTGAAGATAACAACACACGAGGTGTGAAGCTAATACCATGGAAGATGACATCCGAGTCCCCATGTCTCAAGTAGATTCATTTCTCTGCACAGTAAATCCTCGCAAAGCGCCAGTCCAACCACGACATGCCCAAAATGATGTCAAACTCCGGCATTCTCAAGACCGTGGCAGGCGTATCAAAGTCCTTTCCTTCAATAAATATCTCGAACTCGCACTTAGCGGTTGCAATCATCTCTGAGCTGTCCGGTAGGCGCACTCGTCGTGCTATACCAGTAAAGTATTGCACACCCTCCATGTCCTTAATGAAGACCTCAAACACAAAGGAGTGTGAGGCACCAGTATCGAACAGAGCATAGGCCGTCTTCCCGCCAACTATCACGATGCCTAAGTACCAATAACCAAAACTTATTGCTAGGTGTCTAGTATGTCTCAAGCAACTTCAAGTTAAACAATGAAAACGTGATAATTACTTAAATCATACCTGCAATCACATCTTGGGGATTCTGTTCTTGTGCCATGTCCAACGCTTACACTTGATCCCGAGCAGGGCTGGTGTTTGCTCCTCGCGGTCCTCGTCCTCGACCACGCATGTAACCCCGCCCCCGCGGAGCTGCCGGAGGGGAGCAGGAGGGACATTCCAATACACCCGCGGGCAGAAACGTTGAATGTGGCCCGGCTGGTTGCATTCAAAACACACCAGACCACGACGCCCTTCATGTTGCTGAAATTGTTGAGGCTGAGGCGGTGGAGGCAACGCAAGCGGCTGCGGAACCGGATGCTCCACCCTAAGGTCTCGGTGGAAACGTCCTCCACCTCTTTGATGTCCTCTTCCTCCTCTGAAGTCCCGTCTCCTTCTATTGCTTGGACCAGCTTCCATCACATCTTCCGCAGGCCTCTTACCACTACTCAAGTGATCCGCCTCCAATCTCTTCGCCATGTCAATAATCTTCGCCAAGCTAGTGTCTGCTATAAACAAAAGGGCCTGCCTTAGGGGATCTCGTAGCCCATTGTAGAAATGCTTGGCGTATCCTCTATCATCCAGGTCACATGAGTCTGCGAACCTTGCGAGATGCTAGAACTCCCGCTGGTATTCTGTAACCGATTTTGATCCCTGCTTCAGTAGTAGAAACCTCTGCTCGAGTGCGTCTCGAGCCGATATAGGAATGAAGTGCTCCAAGAAGACACCCGAGAACTCGCTCCAACTTATCTCGGTATACACTCGTCCTTGGAACGTGGAGCCCATGAGTGACTTCCACCACCTCTTAGCATGTAGATCCAAGACGGACACCGCCAACGATACAACTATGTTGGCCGGGCAACGGATCCCCGCCAATAGCTTTTGGACCGTGTCAAGACATTCCTCCATGCGTACGGCCGACTCCGTCCCAAGGTAGGCAGGAGGGGAGAGAGCACGAAAGGTGCTCAGCCAGTTAGAGCCCGGAGCCTGTTGTTGAACCGGAGACTGCTCCACCCTAAAGGCATCCAGGATGGCGGTAAGCATTTGCGCCAACTCGGATTGTTGAAACTGAGTGGGTATGGAAGGGGCAGGAGTGCCCCCCATCGGCTCAGCGTGTACTGGAATCTACAC
Source organism: Platanthera guangdongensis (assembly GCA_039583875.1). NCBI lineage: Eukaryota > Viridiplantae > Streptophyta > Magnoliopsida > Asparagales > Orchidaceae > Platanthera > Platanthera guangdongensis. The sequence goes on from CM077164.1 coordinate 22,536,380, forward strand.
GTAAAACACAAACATATGGTCAGATTGGCTAATCCTGAGGTCAAAGTTGGACAACTTAGTGTGAATTACATATGGGCACACCACTGTTTCCGCTAAGTCAGTTTGTCCGCAAACTGACTAATCGAACGGGGGTGGTACCATTGTTGAATGACTTCCTTAGTTGAGGATCGTGGCAAACTGATACCATTTGTAAGAACCCCCTCCCGGATCCCAAAACACGGCACGAAGGGGGTCTTATGCCCAGAACAGCCGCCTTGCGGTAGCATTAGCACACGAGCTAACCCGTACAACAAGACGCCTATTCCGCGAGCTACAACCAATATCAATATAAACATGCCCAAACTTAATATAAAAGAGAGAGAAGTCAAATCCACACTTAGCATATATGCCCAAATACAACAAAAAGAGAAGCTAAAACGTGCTTCTGCAATATAAGAGTACAACTATAAAAGTTGCCCAAACGGGCTACATCAGAATCTCACAACACTCACATCTGTAACCGACGGTAGCGACGACACCGTCACTTCAGGCACTGTCGTCCTGGCCTGGCTGCCCTGCTGCATTGTCTGCGGCTGCTCTACCTGCGGGGTGACCTCCTAAAAAGGAAGACGTAGAAACCATTAGTCGAAAAGACTAAGTGGCTTCACATCCGCTCCCCCGGCGACTCCTCGGCACCGGGCGGAGAAAAGAGCAAGGGTACAAGTATAATAAATAGTGTAACAGGTAGAAGCATGTGGTAATGGTACAATAAGATTAATAGCATTTTATTCTAGCAGTTCTACATAAACAATAACAAACTATCAAGTACATGTGTCTACAGCAGGAAAGTAACTTAACTTATAAGGATGCCCATACAAACTTATAAGTTAAGGATCGGGTTACATAAAAGTAACTCATCGTATAATAGTGCCCATACAAACTTGTACGATGAGGATCTTGTTTATGCAATGCTATGTAATGGTATGTATGCTATGAAATGACTCACCCATGATCACACACATGCAATTGCCATGTCGACACAGACTAGCAGTTCCCACTATTCGAGCAGGTAGCTAACCTCTATGGAAATCACCCGTCACCACACATCTTCCCAAAACCACGAGGTCATGGTAAGGGGAGACGGGGGTACATAAACACCAAGGACCACCCGTTGCAGGCAATGTGGGACTAATCCATCCACGGGATGGCGGGGATATTCCGCCACACGGGGGGCCCACCGGGGTCAACACCCAGACCTGGAACGCGATGGGAAAGCCCAAATATGCGGTCCCACACACACCCAATCCCGCTGGACCTTGGTTCTCAACACACCCCCGCAGCAGGATGGCTCTGATACCATGTGGAAACCACCCATCACCACACATCTTCCCAAAACCCCGAGGTCATGGTGAGGGGAGACGGGGGTACATAAACACCAAGGACCACCCGCTGCAGGCAATGTGGGACTAATCCATCCACGGGATGGCGGGGATATTCCGCCACACGGGGGGGCCCACCGGGGTCAACACCCAGACCTGGAACGCGATGGGGAAGCCCAAATATGCGGTCCCACACACACCCAATCCCGCTGGACCTTGGTTCTCAACAACCTCTCAGCATCAACCGTCGTGGCCAGGCGGTGACAGTAGAGAGGGAAACTCTACTACTAGGCGGGTATCCACACTACTTCACCTAGGCCTCCATACGCCTCAACGCTAAGAACACAAAAGCGGAGCCCATTCATACTATGGCCTAGCGGGGTCTCGGGTAGATGTGCACCGAGAACACAGCCCAAACTGGCCTGGTGTGACCTGGAAGGGGCCTCAGAAGAAAGCACGAGGACACAACCCAATCGTTCACTTGGCACGGAAGGGGCCTCGGGACGTGAACACCGAGGACACAACCCAACCGCCCAAAGTCTAACTGTCAACTCCCGTCGGTGTGACGATCGACGATCCCGTAGACCTGCCACACTATCCTTAACTCAGGATTATGACACCACGTGTCTACTCACACCGCATGCAAATGCCACGACACCGTGACATGGAAGGGGCCTCAGAAGTAAGCACGAGGACACAGCCCAACCATCCATCTATACCTCATCTCAACTCGAACTCAACTAGTGATGGTCAACACCGCACTTACATCCCTCCACAATACTACCCGTAGGGAGACTATGCTCTAAATATTGGACTACTAAATTTCATTCCAACCCTCAAATATACTCATGGACATAGTTTATCTTTCTAAATGTCATTCCAAATGATTTTAACATAATATAACATAATGCGCATAAATAATAGTCTAGCAATTTCTAACAAGTCACTTTATTCAAATAAGCTTGCTTCACAATTCAGTTATATGAAATCCAATTAATAATCTTCATCATTCATAGCACTACGGTTGTTAACATAAAATAGTTCACCAAAATCTCGAGTAAAATTTGCAACATTAATTCCACCGAATCCAAATTCATATTATATAAAAAAACCAAGAATTTAATTGCAGAATAAATCTGGACAGCAACTTCAACCAGAGATCCCCGAAGCTACACGAAACCGGTGAAGACGTGTAACCCATCAATGGAAAGGTCTTTCCATGGGCTACAACTTTTAAGTTCAGACCACAACCTAGATTCAACGGTATAAAACTTGAAATCAGCCTTGAAGTCTGCTGTGTATAGAACACAATTTTTGCATGCAGGATTTATCGGACGTCATGTTCGTTCAGACTTTCCTGTTGCTACAGACTTCACATGAAGACGTGCAATCACTCGTTGGAAAGGTATTTTCAAGGGCTTCAACTTTTGTGTTTAGTCGAAAGCCCAGATTTGGCCATATAACATCTGAAAATGGCCAAGAATAATGTTGCGCGCAGAACACAGATTCTGCATGTATCATAAAGAGGAATGAACGGCATCGGTTCATCTTCCTCCTCAAGTCGGTCTTCCAAAATCACACCAGAAGTTCCTCCTTCCATATTCACCCTCATGAGGCCATTATTCTTCACGAAACCATCCCCTATCTTCACATAGAAGGTTGGAGAGGTTGAATACACAACTAGCCGTAGGGCACAAGCCCTAGAACGACCTCTTCCTAGAGAAATCACCATCTCACTAGTCTAGACTCTTTTGAGTTGACATCTCACTTAAATATCTACAGATCTAGAACCAAGGGAGGGGGGAGGAAGCTCACCTCATTTCCGGTGTTTCCACTATTTCCGACCATGGATCGTGTAACTCTTCTCGGTGGCATCTTCTCCTTCACGGCGGCGGCGGATCTCCTCCTCTAGAATTAACTACAGCAACTTCCTTCTTTCAACAGGAGTTTCTCTCAGAAAATAGGGGATGAAATGAGCATGAAAATGGCTAGGGTTTTCATTTCCATTTATATATGAAAAGTGACACGGGTAGGGACACGCCCGTGTCCTTACCCGTGTCTTGCTTGGGCGAAACGGCAACGACGGTTTTCGTGTCGGTTCAATACTCGACACAGGTAGGGACACGCCCGTGTCCCGACCCGTGTTCACATGACACGGCCGTGTTCCCTAGCTGTGTGCTTCTCGGGATACCTTTCGACGAACTCAACTCGACACAACAGCACACGGGTAGGGACACACCCATGTCTCTACCCGTGTCATACAATTCGTCGACCTCGACACGTAGTTCGTCGATCTTGACACGCTCTGTCGAGTTTTGCTCGACACACACGGGTAGGGACACGCCCGTGTCGCTACCCGTGTCATATGATGTCGACACACCACGTCGATCTCGACACGCCTCGTCGAGTTTAACTCGACATACACGGCACACGGGTAGGGACACGTCTGTGTCTCTACCCGTGTCATACAATTTGTCGATCTTGACATGCGGTTCGTCTATCTCGACACACTATATCGAGTTCAACTCACGCACACGGGTAGGGACACGCCCGTGTCTCTACCCGTGTCACTTCACACGGGTAGTGACACGCCCGTGTCACTACCTGTATCCTTCTCTGGACATACTCGAGTCTTCGACTAGAGAGCTGTCCACTCCCACACCGGTAGGGACACGCCCGTGTCTCTACCCGTGTAATATGCTTGACTAAATTCTCCTCCTGTCCACATATGCTGCCCAGTTGTCAGCAGTCCCCATGAACCCTAGTCAGCTCTACTGACTCAAAAACACGCACGAGGGGCCTAGTGTGGTTCGGGACGTTACAGAGATAGCCTGACGCCAAATTAATATTCTTAGCACTATCAAGATCACACCTTGATCAAGCGGAAAATTCCCTGGAACCTGGAGTGAGCAGAGGTTATCTCAACCAAAGCCAGTCAACCAGCAAACACATGCAGCACAAGCGTCTTTATTGATTCACAGCTAACTTCTCTACACAGCGAGACATACACGATGAGACATGCTTCACCAAACAACCACCAAAGGGAAAATAGAGCACTACAAAACACAAGACAAGAGAAACTAGCCACGTGGACTCAACCACCAAGCCACCGGTCTACTGCAGTGGAGTCCGCTCAAACCGCCAGGTCGCCAGACCGTAACCCAAGCCGCGCGGACTACACCTTATTCCAATGCTAGCTCTAGCCGCCGATCTGTAAGCCGCCTGACCGCGAGGTCGCCTAGCCGCCAGACCGCACAAGCTGTAATGCCGAATAGAACAGTCTGCATGAAGCAGGCGACTTCTTGAACCTCGAACCAAGTTGCCAAAGATAAGACCGTCTGGTCGCTGTCCGTGATATGTTGTTTACCGCCTGTTGTTTAACTGCAGAGTCCGCACTATCCCTGACCGTAATCAAAGCCAAGTCCTGGCTTTTCAGCGCTATCCGCACAATCTGCACAATACAACCTGGTCAACTCAACCAAACCGCGCGGACACCAAAACACAGTCCGCAGCAACCTGTGCGGGCTCAAGTTACTGTTCACTTACTTCGGTTGGTTTTTTTTCCTGATGTGACAGGGGTCCTATTTATATTCACGATGTTCAGTGTGATCACCGCCCTAGCCGATAGGATTACCTCCACATCCTGCAACAAGACTTCTCCGCAGTCCGCGGATACATACCAGTCCGCCGCACCTGTGCAAGATAGCCAGCCCGCCTAGCTTCTCCAAGGCCGGACACAATCGCCAGTCCGCCTTGTCGCCAAAGACCAAACTGCCAAAACATCACCAAGGCCGGACAGCAACACCAGTCCGCCTTGTCGCTAAGGGCCAAGTAAGGACCACCACAGCTGGACTACGCAGAAATAGTCTGCCAATCCACAGACACAGCACCAGCCCGCTTGTCCCGAGCCCGCAGCCTTGCCACCAAGGCACCTGCCGGACTCAGCGAACACCCGGCTTCAGTCCGCACATCCCGAGCCCACGGCTGCCATAGAGTCACCTGTCAGACTCAGCGGACACACAGATCAAGTCCGTACATATTGTGGACAGCTCGTCTGCATATCCCTGCAGACATCCTAGTCTGCATACCTTGCAGGCTTCTCCAGTCCGCGTATCCCGCAGACTGCACCAGTCTGCATACCCCAAGTCCACAGCCACGCCAGCAAGGAAGCTGTCGGACTCAGCGGACTCCAGCTACAGTCTGAACACAGTTGCGGACACAACGTCCAGTCTGCTTATCCCCAAACTCGCAACCAAGGCACATGCACTTCTGCCAAGCATGGCGGACTAAGAAGCAGTCAGCGCTCCACTGCGGGATCTCCCCAAACTGAGCCAAACATGGACTTGGTTCAGACCCAACCAAGTCCACACCATTGACAAAAGGGCTAGTCTGCACTTACTGGTGGACACTGGAACCAGTCCGCCTGTCCCAGCGAGCTCCAGAATCAGTCCGCACTGACTGGCGGTCTCCGCGGCTTCCACTTGCTGCTGCACCAGAGCAAGACCAAGGCATTCGCCAAACCGGTCTGCTGAGCTCCAGTTCTTCAGTCCGCATCATGCCGGACTCTGTGGCTAGAGTTTCTATCCGCCTGGTTACTTCCTGGGATCCAACTGCCTGCTGAGCACAAGCCGACCTGGCTAACCACCGCTGATGTCCGCGTTGTCCACGCGAACAGACCGCCCAGGCTGCTACAGAACAAACCGTCTGCAACATCCCTGCCGACCTAGCAGTCTGCCAACCCTGTCCGCGTAGTCCGCACAGATAGGTCCAAGTGCTCCATTCACCAACTTTCAATTCACAAATTTCAACAAATCTGGCCCCTTCCGAGCCCACCAGACCCAGGTGGAACCTTCTCTCCCTCCCCCTCCCCATTTTCGACATGATGCATGGCGCTCCCGGCGGCCGGAGCGCCGCCGACGCCACCCGAGCCTAGTTCCAGGCCGGGTGGTGCCCAAGGAGGATGGATCCTCACCCAGCTTTGGTGGTGGTGTTGGGGGAGTGTTATACCACTAGGAGCAGCGGCCCCCAGCCGCGGAGAGCGGCGGTGCCGCTTGAAAACGCGGTTTCGGCGACACCCGCAAAAACAAAGGAGTTCTCTTTTAAAACCGGCGACGGAGGCCGACAGTGCATGGCCGCCACACCACCACCAGCATGAAGCCCGACCCCCGGCACGTCGGCCGGGGCTGGATTGGTAGGCGGCCATCCACCAGAGGAGCTGGAGTGGCGCAGTGGCGCCGGGAGCAGGGCCACCGCCACCCCAGGCTCTCGGGATGGGAATTTCCGACGGCGGTCGGCTGCGTCAGGCCGCCGGACCACCGCCCAGAGAGTCTCCGGCCCCCGGCGAGTTGATCGGGGCCGGCGACGGCGGCTGTGAAGGCTGGCCGGCGGTGGTGGAGGCCGCCACCCTCCACATCGTCGGGAGTAGCAGTGGTCGTCTGATCTCATGATGAGATCGGACGGCCCAGATCTCCTTATTTCCTGCCCCCCGCCTCAGCATCAACGCACCCCACAGCGTATCCGCTGTCGATCCGCTATGGGGATCGTAGGACATAAAGCACCATGCAGCTTAATTTTAGCAGTAGGATCAGTTAGATCTACTATTAGCAGACCAAATCAGAGGGCAGGAGCTTTGAAAATTTTTGAGTCCAAACCTAGGCCTCTAGGAGAAAAATTACCAACATGAAAAATGTTCCCCATAATGAGCGCTACCACTTTAAAAATTTTGAGAATTTTTGGAGTTAATTTATTATTTTTAAAAGCCAAAATAAAATTTGTTTGGCTAAATTAAATACCCAAAACACCTTGGAAAATTACAAAAAAATTACTAGGCTCATTTTAGTCCCTCCCAAGGGTTGTATCAAAATTTGAATTTATGAGGATGAGATTTGATATTTTGCCTAAAATATTGAAGTCTAGGGTCGCGCACGGATCCATTATCCGCTTGTTTTCCCTAAAAGACGGAAATTGGAGTGCGCGACTACTCCATATAATTAAATTAGTTCTTTAAATTATTTTATCGATGAGAAAGGTCGAGGCAAGTGACTAAGCTCCGGGTTTTCCAAGATTTCGTTAAACTGTCGAGCGCCTCGACTCTCGGATGAATATGGCACGCTCGGAAGATGAGTGTACGAGGGAGTTGTCCCTGACTGCTAATAAGAATATAACTCCTAACAAGCCCTTGATCCAATTAAGCCGTAACAATTATGGCGCAACCAAATTAATTGGACTCTAATAATGGATGTAACCCATCAAAATCTCCTTAAATCTCGAAGCCTCGTGAATAGGAGTGATTGGACTACTAACCATTTTCTTTGTGTTTTTTTCAGTCTCGTACTAGTCAAGCTTATTTTAGTACATTCAATTCAGCACTACTCTAGTCTCGTATTGGTCAAACTTTTTGAGTACTTCTATTCAGTACTACTCCAGTCTCGTACTGGTCAAGCTTTTTTGAGTACTTCTATTCAGTACTACTCCAGTCTCGTACTGGTCAAGCTCATTTCAGAACTTTCTATTCAGTACTACTCCAGTCTTGTACTGGTCAAGCTTATTTCAGTACTTTCTATTTAGTACTACTCCAGTCTCGTACTGGTCAAACTTATTTAAGTACTTTTTATTCAGTACTGCTCCAGTCTCGTACTGGTCACATTTCATTCCAGCACTTTAAATAAGCAGCATAATCACCGCACTTATTTCCATTGCAATTTACTATTATAATCCCGGGTCCTGCTCTGATGAGCAGTCGTCGAGCCTTTGTTGGGGATAACCGGAGTTGAAGTAGTCCTTTAGGACTAGCCCCAAATAATGCGCTCCCACGCTCCTTGTCGAAAGTAGAGCTGAGTCTCGACGGTCGAAGTATAAGCCTAGTAGGGCAGGCCGACGTAGACCCGATGTTATGTTGTTTGCCTTTTGTTTAATTGATTGTAAATTGTTTGGGTGAAATAGTGGCAGGACGGTCCCTTCCGCAGACTGTTCATACCGGTGCGGGAAGGTAGACGACTTAAGGCAACAGGGAGATGAGTACCACGGGTGACCGGCCGTTATATTCCCCGTCGGGTTTTCCTCCGCTGATCGGCCAAAACGATTCGCCGGATGTCGCTCACATCCAAAAGTACACAAGGTTGTACGTTAGGGCCTGGGGTTGCGCGGTACGATCACCCCCAGAAGTGGCAGGACTGACCACTGTCACCGACGGCCACATCAGTGAGGCCCGCGGGGCTCGCTACCCTGCTAGAACAGAAGCGGTCCAAAATATGTCGACATAGGGTTTGTGTGCGCGGCTATGAAAGCCTGCGGTGTGTGCGCGACTATGAATGCATGCGGTGTGTGTGCGGCTGTGAATGCCTGCGTTAGATTTCATGATATGAAAAGCTTTTGTGCTGATGAGCTAGTAGAGCCTTGTTATAACTGATTTATACTATTGCTGCTTTCTTCCGGTTATACTGCACCTTTTATAATTGCTCCTAGTTGTTCATATATGAAATATTGTGCTAACCCTCTCTTGCTTCGGCTATTTATTTTTATTGGGTGGGTGCGTGCTTATCCCCAGGATGCGAATCCGGGGAGGAGATTTGTTTCCACTTAGCTCTGTGACTAACGGTTATTTGGTTAACCATTCACAGGAGGTGGAGCACCGTAGTGACCCGCTGCCGCAAGAGATTATGCCAGCAGCTAGGTCTAATCGAGCAGATGCACCCCCGCTGTCCCTAGAGTTAGAGATGTTAGTACCGCCGAGCAGCATAGAGAGAGAGAGAGTATGAGTGATATATGTAGCACATGTATAGCCCACATGCTTATTTAAATGCTTAGGCTTCGGCCCTAGAACCTCTGAGATTTGATATATTATATCTGCAATGGTTTTCTGTTAATGCTTACACTTTACTTTGATAGGTTGTGAATGTTATGATTCGAGTCAAGCAATGCAGCCAACTAGTGCTTGGATAGGGTGGATTGTTTACCCTAAAGAGCACTAGGTGGACGTCTTGGGCAAGTAGTACCCCTCCGGCCCGACCCGTGCAAAAGGTTGGGGGCGGGCACTACAAGTAGAACCAAACTCATATGTGAATAGAAAAGCTATTCCTAATGTGCTTCCTCCAAGGAGGACTGTTGTGACTAAGAGGCAAAATAACAATTTTGCTCCCAGTCAAAATGCAACTGTCAAGTTTGCTGATTCTTGTCCCATGGAATGTTGGGTACATTGGTCAAATGTACCTGATTTGAAGAAGCCTCACCTAACTCAATGATATACATCAGAATGTATTTGATGTTTGTTTGAGTTACTTGTGCAGGTTAGTTATACACTGGACTGAAGCTGAAAATTTCTAAGTCCATGTGTCGACACCCAGAGGGAAAGTGTCGACACTTGAGAAAGCTTGTGTCGACACCCAGACAAGCAGTGTCGACACTTGGAGTCATTGTGTCGACACCTGGGAAGAAGTGTCGACACCAGTCAGAAAGTGTCGACACTTGGAGTTGTGTCGACACTCTGTGTAGAAGAATGCAGAAAAGCTGTGTCGACACTTGGCAGAAGTGTCGACACCTAGAAGAGCTGAGTCTACATCAGAAAGTGTCGACACTTGGAGTTGTGTCGACACTCAGCAAAATTCTGCAGAGACTAAGTACAAGTGTCGACACTCAACACAATGTGTCGACACTCAATCAGCAGAGTCAAAATATGAAGAATGTGTCAACACTCAACACAATGTGTCGACACACACTCAAAGGAGTCAACACTTGAAGATTGTGTCAACACTCAGCACAATGTGTCGACACATAACCAGAAGACTCAACACTTGAAGAAAGTGTCGACACAAGGAGCTGTGTCGACACTTAGCAAAGAACAGAAAAGTTGTAAAATATTCTAAGTACAAGTGTCGACACTAAAGGAATGTGTGGACACTCAGCTGAAGAAACAAGATTGAAGACTTGTGTCGACACCAAGAAGCAGTGTCGACACTTGACAGTTTCAACACATGAAGATGTGTCGACACAAAGGAGATGTGTCGACACTTAGAAGAATACAGATAAAGAATGAAGTGCAAGTACTTGTGTCGACACTCAATTTCAGTGTCGACACATGCAGAAGAAACTGTGTCGAGACATACAAGGAATTGTGTCGACACCTTGTAGACTTGTGTCGACACTTACACAACATGTGTCGACACTTGGTCTATAAGTGTCGACACTTAAGAACAGAAAGTCTCGACACTAACTGACAGTTAGAGAATTTCAAGAAGTGACTGGTTGACATGACAGCTGCCGATCCAGCCGGTCTACATCAACTGTTAGAGAAGTCAGAAGTCTGTTATGAACCGGACCAGCCGGTTACCATGAAGGAAGCCTATAAATAGGCCCCCATAGTTTACAGAAAAAAGATATATAGAAGGTTGTTCATTATCATTACATGTTGTGAGAATAACTGAAGTGGTTGATCAGATTAAATCAAGAAGTGATACATAGAGGATCAACACAAGAAGATCAGGCAGTCCAACTGCAGATCTAAGTAGTTGGAGAGAGAGAGCTCCAACCAAGGATTCAGTCTTTGGAACTAAGGCTGAGAAGAACAATTCAGAGTCATCTGGATTTCAAGAAGCAGAGATCAAGGATCAACTGCAGTAGATTCAGACTAATTCAGTTCTACTCAAGAAGCTTTGAAGAAAGCTAAGTCAGTTTGGATCAAGCTGAGTTCTTCCAAGAACTCTTCAAGAAACTCTCAACTCCTCTCATCCTTTCTGAGTTGTAGAGTTAGCATTTGTAATTTCTATTTTAAACTTGTAAGATCCATTGGATCTGAGTGATTGTAAGCCTATTTTATAAAGGCTGAGGGTAGGGCTTGGTGCCTGAGTGTAGGAGTTGAAGAACTCTGAGTGTAGGCCTTTAATTGGCTGAGTGTAAGCCTTGATTGGCTGAGTGTAGGCCTGGGTGGCTGAGTGTAGGCCTTTTGGCTGAGTGTAAGGCTTTGGGCCTGAGGTAGGAACCTTGTTGGGTTCTGAGCTAGTGGAGAAGTTTGGCCGAATCTAGTACACTGCTAGATAGGCGAAGGGGGAAAGTGGATGTACCCAAAGATTGGGGAACCACTATAAAATTAGTGTGTCTTCTGTGCTGTGCTGTGCTGTGAATTGAATGCTTAATTTCTGTATTAGGCTTTTTATGGAAGCCTCTGACCCTAGGATATACATCACAGTCAAAGAAGGGCCATATGTGCCCATGAAGATTTCAGTATTGGATGCAAATCAGAGGACTCCAAAGGATTTCTCTGAAATGACCAAGGATGAGATTGTCCTAGCAACCATGGACAAAAGAGCACAGAATATAATAGTTAGTGCAATTGATGATGCCACCTTCCAGAACCTTATTCACTGTAAAACTGCAAAAGAAATGTGGGACACCCTCATTGTCTATATGGAAGGTTCTGAAGAAGTAAGGCAAGATAGGAAGTCCTTGCTTAATCAAGAATATGAGAGCTTTAGGCAAGGAAGAGGAGATAGCATCACTGAATGCTACAAGAAATTTTATAGAATTGTAAATGAACTCATGTCATATGGAAGAGAGTTCACAAACGATGAGTTGAATGATAAATTCTTAAGGTCCCTCACCAAAGACTGGGACACCAAGATCTGTGCCATCAGAGAAATGGCAAAGTTGGGAGAAATTCCTCCTCCCACACTTTTTGGCAAGTTGTTATCTTATGAGATGCAATTGTCAGTGAGAAAAGAAGAAGAAAAGTCAACAAGGACTGAATACAGAGAAAAGACTGTTGCCTTTAAGTCAGATGTACCCAGAAAGAGCAGGACCAAGTCATCAACTCCTCCTCCTGAGGTAGTTGAATCAGAATCTGAAGAGTCAGAAAGTACAAAATCTACAAGCAGTGAAAGTGATGAAGACTTTGCTGCATTCACCAGACATTTTCAGAAGTTCCTTAAGAAGAAACAGTGGAGGTCTAGACCTTCATCTTCCAAAGGGAAAGAGGTTCAGTATCAGGAAAAGAAGCCTTCAAAGAAGGACAAGAAAAGGACCAAGACTAGTAAGGCAACTGGATCCAAGATAATTTGTTACTACTGCAATAGACAGGGCCATGTTATTGCAGACTGTCCTGAAAGAAGGAAAGAATCCAGTGACAAAAAGAAAACACACTTCAAAGGAAAGAAGGAGAAGTCCTTTGTTGCAAAGAATGAGAAGACTCTTTCAGATATGTCTTCTTCAGACACTGAGACAGATGCTGAAGCCTATATTGGGCTATTTGCTGAAGAAGAAGAAGAGTTTATGCAGATCATGGAATCTATCTATGAGCAAGAAGACTGTCAAAACCAAGGACTGATGGCTTTGACTGAAAGTACAAAAACCTGGAGCAGCCAGGACCCAGTCAGGTACAAGGTTTAACTCAAAGTTCTGATTTCAGTTCTAGTTCAGAGTCAGATTATTCTTCATCAAGTGATGAGAATATATCTGAGTCTGAGGGAGATATTCATCAACTCCTAGATGAATATCAAGTACTATTGCAAGCCTATAAGAAAAGCAAGACCCTAGCCAAAAATTTGGCCAAGGGAAATTGCTGATCTCAAGGCAGCTGCAATAGATTATGAGAAGAATTATGATCAAAAACTTAATGAGGTAGCCAGGCTGAAACATATTACAGTGATTCAGATGGGAACTATTACATTTAAAAATGATCAAATTAAGAAACTGGAGATTAATCTTCAGAAGGAGAAAGAGCTAGTAGCTAGGTTTTCAAAACCTAAATCAGTGCTACCCTTGATTGATGATTTTGTTCATCATAAAGGAAAGACTGGACTGGGTTTTGTTAATCCAGCTAGGACTGTTCAGGATCAGTCCAAGTCCAAGGGCAAAGCCCCAACATTCAACAAGACTGCTGTAGTTAAGACAGCTAAGTCAGAACCTAAGCAAAGGTACAACAAATTTGAATGTTGGTGCTGTGGCAAGGTTGGCCACTTTGCTTTGGATTGTTGGCACAATGCCAGTGCCAAGTTGTGTAGCAAGTTACCTGTTGGAAAGACAGCAGGTAGCTATGTAAAATTGCAAACTAACAATCACCAAGGACCCAAGTTTACTTTGGGTTCTAAGGTTCATTAATTTGTTTTGCAGGAAAATCCAAGTGGCCATACCCCTACATGGTACTTGGATAGTGGATGTTCCAGACACATGACTGGAACTAGGGGACTACTGAAGGACTACATCCCAATCAAAAATGGTCCAAAGGTGACCTTTGGTGGTTCTGAAAAAGGAATCATCAAAGGGTTTGGTAACATTTCTTCTAACCTTGTTACCATTACTCAAGTGGCTTATGTTAAAGGTTTGAAACATAACCTCATTAGTATAAGTCAATTAAGTGATGTAGGGTATGACATCTCATTTGCTAAAAATGGTTGTCATATCAAGAGGTCAAGTGATCAAAAGATCATTTTGATAGGTTATAGGAAGAGAAATGTCTATTGTTTAGACATTATGGTTGAGAACAATAGTTCTCCAGTTTGTCTTGTAGCTGATGAGACAGTCTCTCAATGTGTCAAGTGGCACAAGAGGCTTGCTCATCTTAATTACAAGACTATTGGCAAACTCTTTAGTAAAGAGTTAGTGAGGAATGGTCCTCAAGTTAAGTGTGTCAAAGATGGCATTTGCTCAGCTTGTCAAAAGGGCAAGCAGACTAAATCCACCTTTAGAAGCATTGACAACAAGGATGCTGTGAGGTGTTTATACCTCTTGCATATGGATCTATTTGGTCCAATGCCAGTTCACAGCTTAGGTAGGAAGGTCTACACCTTTGTAGTTGTTGATGACTACTCAAGGTTTTCCTGGGTGTTCTTCTTAAAGCAGAAATCTGAAACACCTAGTGTCTTCTATAGTTTTGTTAAGCAAATTCAGAATGAATTGAACTGTACAGTGGTCAAAATTAGAAGTGACCATGGTACTGAGTTTCAGTCTGAAAGCATGACAAAGCTGTGTGAAGACTATGGGATATTTCAAGAATTCTCTTCACCTAGAACACCTCAGCAAAATGGCATTGCTGAAAGGAAAAATAGGACCTTGATAGAGGCTGGTAGAACCCTATTAAGTGATTCATCACTGCCAGAATATTTCTGGGCTGAAGCAGTTAACACTGCATGCCATGTGATAAATAGGGCTACCATCACTAAAAGGTTAAACAAGACCCCCTATGAAGTAGTGAAAGGCAGGAAACCAAATCTGTCCTATTTTAGGATCTTTGGTTGTAAATGCTTCATACTTAACAATGGGAAGTCTAACTTAACTAAATTTGCTGCCAAGTCCCAAGAGGGAGTGTTTGTTGGGTACAACAATAATAGTAAGGCTTATAGAGTCTACAACTTGACTACACAAGTTGTAGAGGAATCTGTGCATGTAGTTTTTGATGAGTCACAACTAATTAACAATGAGTTGTCTAATAGTGTGTGCAGCCCCTCAGGTCTTATTAAGAAGATGGACAAGCTAACCATAGAAGATGTACCTGCTGCAAGACAGCAAGTAGAAGAAGATGGCTTATGTCCAGGGGGAGAACTACATGTACCAGGAGCTGAAGAAGTTCAAGGAACTCAGCATGATGAAGATGCTGAAGAAGTACAACCAGAAGTAAGGATGCCTCCAGCCAACAGGCATCTAAGAGATCATCCAGTGGAGCTGATCATTGGAGATCCAAGACAAGGTGTTCAGACAAGGAGCAGAAATCAGAATGCTGCAGTATATTCAAGTTTTCTGTCTCAAATAGAACCAAAGAAATTTGAAGAAGCAATACAAGATCCACAGTGGACTGAAGCTATGCAGGAAGAGCTAAACCAGTTCAAGAGGTGCAAGGTTTGGGACTTAGTTCCTAAGCCTAAAGATCACAATGTGATAGGAACAAAGTGGATCTACAGAAACAAGTTAGATGAACAAGGAGTCATCATTAAGAATAAGGCAAGACTGGTTGCAAAAGGATATAGGCAAGAAGAAGGTATTGATTTTGATCAAACCTTTGCTCCAGTAGCCAGACTGGAAGCCATCAGGATGTTCTTGGCCTATGCAACCTACCAAGGATTCAAAGTATACCAAATGGATGTAAAGTCAGCATTCCTTAATGGTAATTTAAAAGAAGAAGTATATGTGGAGCAGCCTTCAGGTTTTGTTGATCCTACTCTTCCACAT
This sequence comes from Platanthera guangdongensis, assembly GCA_039583875.1. Lineage (NCBI taxonomy): Eukaryota > Viridiplantae > Streptophyta > Magnoliopsida > Asparagales > Orchidaceae > Platanthera > Platanthera guangdongensis. Next base: position 22,551,889 of record CM077164.1, read on the forward strand.
TATGTCTATAGACTTAGGAAAGCATTGTATGGGTTAAAGCAAGCTCCTAGAGCTTGGTATGAAACCCTATCTAGTTTCCTCATTGAGAACAAGTTCACAAGGGGGAAAATAGATAAGACTCTATTCCTTAGGGAATCTAGAGGCAAAGTAATACTTGTCCAAATATATGTAGATGACATTATATTTGGGTCTACTGAAAGTAGCCTTTGCAAAAAGTTTGCAAAGCTTATGCAAAGTCAATTTGAAATGAGTAGTATGGGAGAACTGAAGTTTTTCTTGGGTCTCCAAGTTAAACAGACTGAAAGTGGCTTGTCCATATGTCAGTCAAAGTTCACCCTAGAACTCATAAGGAAATATGGTATGGATTCCTCCAGTACCATGAAGACTCCTATGGGGTCAAGTATGTCTCTAAGCAAGGATGATGCAGGGAAACCTGTGGATGAAACCTTGTATAGAGGGATAGTTGGCTCCCTACTATACTTGACTGCAAGTAGGCCTGACATTATGTATGCTACATGTGTTTGTGCCAGGTATCAAGCCTGCCCCAAAGAATCTCACTTGACTGCAGTCAAGAGAATCTTGAGATATCTAAAGGGCACACCTTATCTAGGCCTCTGGTACCCTAGGAATGGAGATTTTGATCTAACAGGCTATTCAGATGCAGACTTTGCAGGATTCAAAGAAGATAGAAAGAGCACAACTGGATCCTGTCAATTCCTAGGTGGAAGACTCATTTCATGGAGTAGTAAGAAGCAAACCAGTGTGGCCATCTCCACAGCTGAGTCAGAATATGTAGCTGCAGGAAGTTGCTGTGCTCAACTTCTGTGGATTCAACATCAGCTAGAAGACTATGGATGTCAGGTAAGTAGAACTCCACTTTATTGTGATTCTACAAGTGCTATTTCCATAGCTAATAACCCTGTATCTCATAGTAGAACTAAACATATTGAGATAAAATATCACTTTCTTAGGGAGCATGTAGAAAGAAATGATATTGCACTTGAATATGTTAAAACAGATAATCAGATAGCTGATATGTTTACTAAGACCTTAGAAGAAGCTAAGTTTAATAAGTTCAAAATTGAACTAGGTATGATAAACTTAGATTGAGTATACAGAACAAAAATTGACTAAGTAAAAAGGTGTCGACACATAGACAAGTCTATGTCGACACAGAATAGTAAGTGTCGACACTTCAGGAAAATGGTGTCGACACATCTAGGAAGTTAGTGTCGACACTTCAGAATGTTAGTGTCGACACATGTCGAGTAGGTGTCGACACATCCAATAAAGTGTCGACACTTAAGTTTTACTCAGAATTTTTCTAAGTAAAGTCTCGACACATGTCGAGTATAGTGGTGTCGACACTTAACCAAGTGTCGACACATAAAATCTGTTGACTAAATTTGTGTCGACACATGAGTGTCGAGACATTATAAGTCAGTGTCGACACTTATTGACAGTGTCGACACATCATTAGAAATTCATCCCGCCTGTTCGTCTTCAAACAAGAAAGGTATAAATAGGGTTCTGTCTTTGATTGTCGACACGCTTTCAAAGTTTCGAGACCTAAACTCTTGTGTCGACATTTCTCTCATCTCAAGACTAATTCTCAAAACCCTAATGGCTCCCAAGCTGGAAGAGAACGTAAACGAAGGCTATGAGCTTGTGCGAGGCGCATTTGACGACAGCGACCAAGAAATCAAATCAGTAATAACCCTAATTGCCAATTCAGGGTTGGAGTTCTTGGTTTCAGAACCAACGAAAATATGGAAGAAGGAAGTCATTGAATTCCTTTCTGGCGCGTCTGTAGATGACTCAGGCTACAGGATTAAGTCAAGGGTGCATGACACCAAGGTCAAGATTTCACCCAAGTCTTTAAGAAAGGTACTTCAGCTACCTAAAGTTCAAGATGAAGAGGAAGTAACTGCTTCTAAGACCAGGGAAGCTCTTACTTGGTGTGGACTGGATCCAAAGATGAAGTTGGGATCAGTCTTTAACAGAAAAGGTATGAATAATCAAGGCAAGTTCTTATCAGAAATAGTGGGCAAGGTAATACTGAGCAAGCCAGGAGGACATGACAGGGTGTCTGCCTCCATGTTTGAAGTCATGATCAGAATCATCTTCACTCTGAAAACAGATTGGTCAATGGTGGTTTATGAGAAAGTAAAAGAAAGCCTGAAGAAGCCCAATCTGGGCAGGATACTAAGTCTCTACCTGGCTGGATCAATTCCAGAGGTAATGAGCACTGCTGCAGGAACTAAGATCAATCATATGAGGAAGATGGACTCAAGAATATTCTCTAGATGGGAAAGGGTGCTGGTGTCAAAGGAATTGACCACCCCTGAAAAGCAAGCTTCTAAGAAAGACTCTCCTCCCAGGAAGAAGAGGAAGACTGCTGCTGTGCCTCAAGAGTCCTCCAGCAGCTCAGGCAGTGAAGAACATGTGGTCTTCACTCCTGAAAGTCCAGTTGATGTGGCTGCAGAAAAGTCACCTGCTCCTCAGGAGCCAGCTGACATCCAGGGGGAGCTTCCAGGTGTAGCAGAACCATCTACACTGGAGAGTGAACAAGCCACCCTCCTCATTCAAGAGGTACTTTCTGACCTTAATACATTAGATTTCTCTATAATAAATTCTGATTTGTCTGATGACCATCAGCCAATTCAGCAAGCACACCAAGAACCAGATGTTGTTCTTCCAGACACATCTGTTGTGATACCTGATAAAGTGGTTGAAGAACCAAGTACATCTCCTGCACAATCACCCCCAGAATATACCATGGAAGATCTATTTCTGAATTTAGAACAGGATGATTTTGATATGGAAAAGAATGATGCTGATACAGTAAAGGATGCTGCTGCTGAGGGGGAGAACATGGAAGTTGTGGAAGAGCCTATAAGGCTAGATACTGAGAAGGCACAAGATGTGCATACTGAAAAACAATCCAGCCCTAAGGATAGGGTGGATATAGCCAGTTCATCAGACTCTGAAGATGATGAAGCTGAGCAAGCTCAGAAAAAGAAGTTCTTTGTTTTCAAAAGAAGAAGCCAGAGCTATAAGAAGGCTCTCCAAACAGTTGCTCAACATTCCTTAGTTCAACAAGCTCCATCCACTGATTACAGTGCTCTACTGCTTGCCATGCAAATCAAGATGGATGAACACAGGAAAGCTTTAGAAACTTATGTTGATGAAGGGCACAAAGCTCTACAATCTGATCTGGGACAGGAAATCAAGTCAATAAGGTTTGAAATGAACCTTAATAAAAAGGAGATGACTGATTGTTTTACTAAGGGTGCTCATGCAGTGGTCTATCTAGCTAAACATCAAGAAACAATTAAAGAGAAAGTAGAAGATATAGCAGTAAAACAAGGCTATGTGCTGGAGAATCAGTTGAGGATGAATGATAATTTGACTGCATCTCACAATGCAATAGTCACTGAACTCAAGAATAAGTCAGATGAACCTTCAACTTCCTCTGCTGCTGCCAAAGCTGATTTTGATAAACTCTTTCAAGCAGAGATTGCTGCTGTAAAGACTGCCATTAAAGACTCACAGAAGGTCATTTCAGAACAGCTTACAAAGCTTAGACCTTTCTTTAAAGAGGGCATAAGGTATTTGGATGGCCAAATCAGATTCCAGAAAGATGATGTGAGAGATCATGTGGCCCAAGAAGTCATAAAGGGGGAGAGAGTGTTAGTCAAGGCCAGTTCTGAACATGCAAAATGGATATCAAATTCCATCAGGGCTACACTGGGCTATCCTCCCCTTTGTGATGATGACAATGTAGCTGACTCTGGCATTCAAGGCACATATCTTGGAGGTGAGCAACAAGCAGTGGCTGATGTAATCTATCCACCTCCAGACTTTGACATGATTCATGCAGATATAAGCACAATGTATAGTCCACCTGCTGGCAAGCCTAATATTATTCTAGAAAAGGTTGTTCAACCTATCACAGCTGCAATGCAAGAGGCTTTGGACAAAGAAGAAGAAACTAGGCTGTCAAAGAAGAAGTTTAGGGAAATTGCTGAGCAAAAGCCAGATTTTGAACAGTGGAGCCCTACTTCTAGGAACATAATTCTTACAGCCTGGAAAGCAGCCAAGGACAATGCCCATGAAAGGAACAAGTGGTTCTCAGAGGCTGAATGGAGAAAGCATGAGAGTAGGCAGGAAGCAATTGTCCAATATAGAAGGAAGGCTAAGTTAGGAAAGCTACCTCCAACAGCTGTGGAGCCTAGCAAGTACTTTCCTAAGCCCTATCATTATTTTGAAAGACAAAAGATCAAGGCTGAAGAACAGAAGAAGAAGGACTCTAAAGGGAAGAAGACTGCTGAAGCTGAGCCTGCTGCTGCTGTGAAAGCTCAAGTTAAACTGGAAAAGGCATTGTTATTAAAGAACCTGATCAGCACTAGATTAGGAATTAACTTGATGCTTGTTGTAATCTGTTGAGTGAAAAACATTGTAATACTTCATTGAAAATGTATAAGGAACATTATTGGAACAGTATATGATAAATATAGTATGAATGTTCTGAAATATGTGTGTTTCTTAATTGTTCTGCAATGTTTAATAAGTATACATGTGTGCTTTATTACATGTTCAAGTTTACCCTGTTGTCATTTATATGTTTTACATCATTTTGTAATTTTTAATTATGAGTGGTGTATATCATTGACTAAGGGTTATGACTTCTCCAAATAGGGGGAGATTGTTGGGTACATTGGTCAAATGTACCTGATTTGAAGAAGCCTCACCTAACTCAATGATATACATCAGAATGTATTTGATGTTTGTTTGAGTTACTTGTGCAGGTTAGTTATACACTGGACTGAAGCTGAAAATTTCTAAGTCCATGTGTCGACACCCAGAGGGAAAGTGTCGACACTTGAGAAAGCTTGTGTCGACACCCAGACAAGCAGTGTCAACACTTGGAGTCATTGTGTCGACACCTGGGAAGAAGTGTCGACACCAGTCAGAAAGTGTCGACACTTGGAGTTGTGTCGACACTCTGTGTAGAAGAATGCAGAAAAGCTGTGTCGACACTTGGCAGAAGTGTCGACACCTAGAAGAGCTGAGTCTACATCAGAAAGTGTCGACACTTGGAGTTGTGTCGACACTCAGCAAAATTCTGCAGAGACTAAGTACAAGTGTCGACACTCAACACAATGTGTCGACACTCAATCAGCAGAGTCAAAATATGAAGAATGTGTCGACACTCAACACAATGTGTCGACACACACTCAAAGGAGTCAACACTTGAAGATTGTGTCAACACTCAGCACAATGTGTCGACACATAACCAGAAGACTCAACACTTGAAGAAAGTGTCGACACAAGGAGCTGTGTCGACACTTAGCAAAGAACAGAAAAGTTGTAAAATATTCTAAGTACAAGTGTCGACACTAAAGGAATGTGTCGACACTCAGCTGAAGAAACAAGATTGAAGACTTGTGTCGACACCAAGAAGCAGTGTCGACACTTGACAGTTTCAACACATGAAGATGTGTCGACACAAAGGAGATGTGTCGACACTTAGAAGAATACAGATAAAGAATGAAGTGCAAGTACTTGTGTCGACACTCAATTTCAGTGTCGACACATGCAGAAGAAACTGTGTCGAGACATACAAGGAATTGTGTCGACACCTTGTAGACTTGTGTCGACACTTACACAACATGTGTCGACACTTGGTCTATAAGTGTCGACACTTAAGAACAGAAAGTCTCGACACTAACTGACAGTTAGAGAATTTCAAGAAGTGACTGGTTGACATGACAGCTGCCGATCCAGCCGGTCTACATCAACTGTTAGAGAAGTCAGAAGTCTGTTATGAACCGGACCAGCCGGTTACCATGAAGGAAGCCTATAAATAGGCCCCCATAGTTTACAGAAAAAAGATATATAGAAGGTTGTTCATTATCATTACATGTTGTGAGAATAACTGAAGTGGTTGATCAGATTAAATCAAGAAGTGATACATAGAGGATCAACACAAGAAGATCAGGCAGTCCAACTGCAGATCTAAGTAGTTGGAGAGAGAGAGCTCCAACCAAGGATTCAGTCTTTGGAACTAAGGCTGAGAAGAACAATTCAGAGTCATCTGGATTTCAAGAAGCAGAGATCAAGGATCAACTGCAGTAGATTCAGACTAATTCAGTTCTACTCAAGAAGCTTTGAAGAAAGCTAAGTCAGTTTGGATCAAGCTGAGTTCTTCCAAGAACTCTTCAAGAAACTCTCAACTCCTCTCATCCTTTCTGAGTTGTAGAGTTAGCATTTGTAATTTCTATTTTAAACTTGTAAGATCCATTGGATCTGAGTGATTGTAAGCCTATTTTATAAAGGCTGAGGGTAGGGCTTGGTGCCTGAGTGTAGGAGTTGAAGAACTCTGAGTGTAGGCCTTTAATTGGCTGAGTGTAAGCCTTGATTGGCTGAGTGTAGGCCTGGGTGGCTGAGTGTAGGCCTTTTGGCTGAGTGTAAGGCTTTGGGCCTGAGGTAGGAACCTTGTTGGGTTCTGAGCTAGTGGAGAAGTTTGGCCGAATCTAGTACACTGCTAGATAGGCGAAGGGGGAAAGTGGATGTACCCAAAGATTGGGGAACCACTATAAAATTAGTGTGTCTTCTGTGCTGTGCTGTGCTGTGAATTGAATGCTTAATTTCTGTATTTGCTATTAGCTGTAGTAATCAGTGAAAAACTGTTGTGCTGCCAAACAAAAGTCAAAAAAGGTTTTGGTCACCTATTCACCCCCCCCCCTCTAGGTGTTTAGGTACCATATCTTTCATGGAATATCAGCATAAAGTTTCGACAATTCCTCCAAAGAGGAGATAAAATAGATATGAGTGCTGGTGTTGTGGAAAGATTGGACACTTTGCCCTAGACTACTGGTTCAATCACACTGTGTCTCATGGGAAGAAAGTTTACCGAGCTAAGAGACTTTTAGTTAGTCTCAATGGAGCCCCAACTAACAAGCACCTAGGACCCAAGACAATTTGGGTTCCTAAGGAAAAATAAATTTTTATTTTACAGATATGTCCAAGCACTAGAGATAGAGCCATCTGACACTTGGATTGTGGATGTTCCAGACACATGACTGGAACAAACAGCAATTTGAGGGAGTTTATTCTAATAAACAATAGGCCAAAGGTGATCTTTGGTGGAGCTGACAAAGGGATTACCAGAGGTTATGATAAAATTTCAAATTGCTTAGTCACTTTCACCAAAGTAGCTTATGTGCAAGGGTTGCAACACAACCTAATAAGCATAAGTCAACTGTGATCTTAGCTATGACATTTCATTCCACAAGGATGAGTATCACATAAAGAAGTCAAGTGACCAAGAGGTCCTCTTGACAGGCACTAGGTGTGGGAATGTGTACTGTTTAAATTTTCTTTGTCTAAATTCAGGCTCCCCAATATGCCTAGTTGCAAATGAGAAAGCTTCACACTGTGTCAAATGACACAAGATGTACAACCCCGTATTCGCAGAGTGGGGGTCCTCCCGGCAGGCGCAGGACCAGCTATGAGTTTTTAAGCTTTTGGAGAAGTTTTGCACTCTTGGTGGTCAATTTAGGCCTAGCCCTTGTAATATACTAGTAGGGGGAGGAAAAATCTGCCTCCCCCAGTGACACCTTTTTTGGGGGGCGGGTGCGACAAGTTGGCTGGCACCCTCCCCGGCCTGATAGGTGCAAGGTAGGAGCAGCAGGACCGGCTGGAGGCCAGAATTCCGGCCCCTGCACTCTCACCCCGGGCGGTCAGCTCGAGGGGGGGGGGGGGGGCGAGAGCGGCATGCGGCCAGGCTCTCGCCCCGGGCGGTCAGCTCGCGGGGGAGAGAGTGGCCTGCGACCAGGCTCTCGTCCCGGGCAGCTAGCTCGCCGGGGAGAGAGCAGCGTGCAGCCAGGCTCTCACCCCGGGTGGTCAGCTCGCATGGGCAAGAGTGGCCTGCGGCCAGGCTCTCGCCACGGGCGGCTAGATCGCGGGACGAGAGCGGCCTGCGGCCAGGCTCTCGCACCGGGCGGCTAGCTCGCGGGGCGAGAGCGGCCTGCGACCAGGCTCTCACCCCGGGCGGTCAGCTCACGGGGGCAAGAGCGGCCTGCGGCCATGCTCTCGCCCCGGGCGACTAGCTCACGGGGGTGAGAGCGGCCTACGACCAGACTCCCGCCCCGGGAGGGTAGCTCTTCGACGGGGGTCAAATGCTCGTCTCGGCTGCCCGTGGAGATGGGGGTATGGCTCCTCCCGCCCTTGGACCTCTTTTGGCCATGATTTTACCGTTATACCCTCGGGGTGGAATTACCTCTTTACCCCCCGGTGTGGATCTTTTCTATTGGCCCAAGGCCTTTTTGTCCTAGGGGTATTTGTGAATTTTTGGTCCCTAGACTTGGAAAATCTATAAATAGACCCCCTTGGGTACCTTTGGAGAGGGAGTTTTTTGGGCTTCCTCCTCCTTAGGCTTCTGCTTGGTTGAGTGAGAGAGCTCTCCAAGGTACCCATCTCAGCCATTGGTGAGGGAGGGGAAGTGCTCTTGTGACCTTCCGGGTGTGTGGTGGGACCTCCACGCTAGAGCCGAGGGTCTGTTCCTAGTTTCCCAAGTCTTTGGTCTGTGACGTTCCCCCGAGTGTAGTAGGTGTGAGGTCACCCCTCTTTTGGGACCCCGAACTCCACAGAAGTCAATTTTGGCTTCAACACTTTTGGTGCGGTGAGCGTGGAGAGTGACCAACACAGAAGATCTCGGGAGAGTGTCATGGCTGGAGGCCAGGGAGGTAGTGATGACCTCGGCGAGCTCCCCAACCCAGGACCCTTTGTGTGGAGGCAAGAGTTCATGGCCTCCATCCAGGGCATCATGTAGATGCTGCGAAGCATTGCTCCTCAGGGTGGCAACTCCACCCCAACCCCCCAGGAGCTAGCTCCCCCCTCTCGACGAGTTGACTCCCAAGGGTCTATATGAGATGACCCCAGCAAGGGGAGAAGGAAGTGCACCAGGAAGAAAGCCTGGGAAGGAGAGGATGGTAGATGGGGTGCGAGCGAGATCTCACCGTCCGGGAGTTATTCCCGAGCCCGGCGAGTGCTAGCCCTCCAGGCGAGCAGGTCGCGCGAGTAGAGGTTGCGAGACCACACCTCAGGGGGTCACCCTTCAGCGAGCTGATCATCTTAGCTCCCGTTCCCGAGGGGTTCAGAGAGCCTGACATGGCTTACTATACCAGGAAGGATGACCCCGTCCAGCATCTGCAGTGGTTCGAGGATGTCGTCTCCATCAGGCCGATGATGGATGCCTTCAAGTATCGTCTCTTTACGATCACGTTGAAGGAGAAGGCAAGGGACTGGTTTCATCAACTCCCTCTGAGGTATATCTATGGGTTCTAGGACTTGAGCTGGAGCTTTCAACTTCGCTTCTCCACCTCCAAGAAGAGGAAGAAGTGTCATGAGTCCATCTTCCTAATAAGGCAGGAGGCCGAGGAGTCGCTGGCCCATTACGTTGACAGGTTCCAAGAGGAGATCCTGGATGTCCAGGAGATGCCAGGGTATGCCCTCCAGATGGTGTTCACGGTGGGGTTTCGCGAGGGGTTCTTCAAGATGAGCCTGACTCGAAAGGCCCCCCTTCCTTTGAGAAGATGATGGAAAGGGCGGCTGAGGAGATAACCATAGAGGCGGCCGACCCGGCATTTGTCAAGAAATTGGAAAGGCTAATAGAGACAGAGTCAAAGGAGCAAGGTGGCTCAAGACATGAAGAAGGAAGAAGGAGAGAGGAGCAGAGAGCTCAGGGGTTCTAGGGACAGGAGAGTCCGGAACCAAGCTAGAGGCAACAGGGAGGACCTGCCCAGGGTCCCGGAAGATCTCTCATCCGAGGTGGGGAAAACTTTCACGGGGGCCAAGGGAGGTTCAACTTCCAGAGGCAAGCCCCAAGACAGCTCCTACCCCCACCACAATAAGCCTTGACCATAGGTGAAGGGGGAAGAGGCAACGGGAGAGATCGTCGAGCCCACCGAAAGAGGGGAGAAAGAGCATTGCCGTATTGTGACTTCCATTAGGTGGAGGGGCACACCACGACTACCTGTCCCGAGTTCCTGGAAGTGAGGGGGGCGAGAGGCCCTGCCCAGCAGCAGCTGCCGGTGCAGGTTGAGGAAGTTCCACCCAGAATAGGGGGGATGACATATGTGAAGACCGAGTCGATGTCGGACCCCGAGGTGGTATAGCAGTGATCCATGGTGGAGTAGGGATCAAAGCCACTAGGAAGGCGAGCCTCCATGTCATGTACCGACGGAGCGTCGCTTCAATATCCCAGACCCCGCCCCAGGAGGAGAAGATCACCTTCTCATCCAAGGACATGCCGGATCATGAGGATCCGTTCTGTGATGCGCTGGTCATCCAGACGGCCATCGAGGGCTACACCGTCTCCCGGATCTTAGTTTACAACGGGAGCTCCATCAACGTAATTTTCAAGAAGGTGTTTGACGAGATGAAGGTGGAGCCAAGGAGGGTGTTGGCGTCAGATAGACCCCTGTTTGGATTTTCAGGAGAGAGGATGGAGGTTGAAGGTGGAGTAGGACTCCAAGTGAAGTTGGGAGGGACTTCAAAGAACTGCCGGTTCGTCATAGTTGACGCTCCGAGCAGCTATAACGCCATCTTCGGAAGGCCCCTCATCAGCGCCTTCCGTTGCGTGCCATCTTCGTTCCACCAGTTCCTCAAATTCAGCTCAGGAGGGATCCAGGTCAGAGTCAAGGGAGACTCCAAGATGGCAGGCAATGTTATGTCACGGCCATCAACACCATCTCTTGGTTGGCCAAGGCAGAGGAGATGGAGAGGATCATGAAGAGCCTGAGCAAGATGGAGGTCTCCAAGGGGAAGGATGACGACCATCATGCCCACACCCCCTGAAGAAGCCTCACCTCAGCGGAGACCTGTATTTTTCTTATGTTGTAGTGAGTCCAGCCCCCGACCAGCTGAGTCGGGGGGGGGGGTCATGTAACCCATCTTTTTTCCCGTTTGAGGATGTTGGAATTAAAAAGCGTAGGTGACATGCCCAGCTCCTGACCTCCAAGAGGATCTCCTCAAACCAGGCTCACACCAGCTGGCAAGGTTGAGAGTGCCTCGGAGGGAGGCTCAACTCCCTTTGCTCCGATGATGGTCCCGCTGTCAGGGTCTCACTAGCTGGCAGGCGTACCTCTCGTGGAAGCCCAAGTACCTTTGCTCCGATTATGGTCCCGCTGTCAGGCTCTCACTAGCTGACAGGGAAGTCGTACCTCTCATGGAAGCCCAAGTACCTTTGCTCTGATGACGGTCTCACTATCAGGCTCTCACTAGCTGACAGGGCAGGCGTACCTCTCATGGAAGCCCAAGCACCTTTGCTCCGATGACAGTCCCACTGTCAGGCTCTCACTAGCTGGCAGGGCAGGCGTACCTCTCGTGGAAGCCCAAGTACCTTTGCTCCAATGACAGTCCTGCTGTCAGGCTCTCACTAGCTGGAAGGGCAGGAATACCTCTCATGGAAGCCCAAGTCCCTTTGCTCCGATGACGGTCCTGCTGTCAGGCTCTCACTAGCTGGCAGGACAGGCGTACCTCTCGTGGAAGCACAAGTAACATTGCTCCGATGACGGTCCCGCTGTCAGGCTCTCACTAGCTGACAGGGCAGGCGTACCTCTCGTGGAAGCCGAAGTACCATTGCTCCGATGACGGTCCCGCTGTCAGGCTCTCACTAGCTGACATGGCAGGCATACCTCTCGTGGAAGCCCAAGTACTTTTTCTCTGATGACGGTCCCACTGTCAGGCTCTCACTAGTTGGCAGGGCAGGCATACCTCTCGTGGAAGCCCAAGTACCTTTGCTCTAATGACGGTCCTAATGTCAGGCTCTCACTAGCTGATAGGGCAGACGTATCTCTCATGGATGCCCAGTGTTTTTTACCCGGAGGGGGTCTCTCCACCCAGGCTCCCTTTAGCTGGCATGACAGGTTGACCCCTCTGGGAGGTTAAGTGTTTTTTACCCGGAGGGAGTCTCTCCACCTAGGCTCCCATCAGCTGGCATGACATGTTGACCCCTCCGGGAGGTTAAGTGTTTTTTACCCGGAGGGGCTCTCGCCACCCAGGCTCCCATCAACGGGCATGGCGGGTTGACCCCTCTAGGAGGTTAAGTGTTTTTTACCCGGAGGGGGTCTCCCCACTCAAGCTCCCATTAGCTGGTATGGCAGGTTGACCCCTCTAGGTGGTTAAGTGTTTTTTACCCGGAGGGGGTCTCACCACCCAGGCTCCCATCAGCTGGCATGACAGGTTGACCCCTCTGGGAGGTTAGGTGCTTTTTACCCGGAGGGGGTCTCGCCACCTAGGCTCCCATCAGCTGGCATGGCAGGTTGACCCCTCCTGGAGGTTAAGTGTTTTTTACCCGGAAGGGGTCTCGCCACCCAGGCTCCCATCAACTGGCATGACAGGTTGACCCCTCCGGGAGGTTAAATGTTTTTTATCCGGAGGGGGTCTCGCCACCCAGGCTCCCATCAGCTGGCATTGTAGGTTGACCCCTCCGGGAGGTTAAGTGTTTTTTACCCGGAGGGTGTTTCTCCACTCAGGCTCCCATCAGCTGGCATGGCAGGTTGACCCATTCGGGAGGTTAAGTGTTTTTTACCCGGAGGGGGTCTCGCCACTCAGGCTCCCATCAGCTGGCATGGTAGGTTGACCCCTCCGGGAGGTTAAGTGTTTTTTACCCGGAGGGGGTCTCGCCACCCAGGCTCCCATCAGCTGGCATGGAAGGTTGACCCCTCCGGGTGGTTAAGTGTTTTTTACCCGAAGGGAGTCTCGCCACCCAGGCTCCCGTCAGCTGGCATGGCAGGTCGACCCCTCCGGGAGGTTAAGTATTTTTTACCCGGAGGGGGTCTCGCCACACAGGCTCCCATCAACTGACATGGCAGGTTGACCCCTCCAGGAGGTTAAGTGTTTTTTACCCGGAGGGGGTCTCACCACCCAGGCTCGCATCAGCTGGCATGGCAGATTGTCTCCCTGGAGAGGCTAAGTATCTTTTAGACCGTGCAAGAAAATTACACTCAGTGAATGCGTTGGGTTGGATGTTTCTTTCCGAGCTTGTGCCAACCTCAAAAAGAGAGGGGATTGTGTACAACCCCGTATTCGTAGAGCGGGGGTCCTCCCGGCAGGCACAGGACCAACTATGAGTTTTTACGCTTTTGAAGAAGTTTTGCACTTTTGATGGACAATTTAGGCCCAGCCCTTGTAATATACTAGTAGGGGGAGGAAAAATCTGTCTCCCCCAGTGACCCCTTTTTTTGGGGGGGGGGGGGTGCAACAAGTTGACTGGCACCCGCCCCGGCCTGATAGGTGCAAGGTGGGAGCAGCAGGACCGGCTGGAGGCCAGAAGCCCGCCCCCTGCACTCTCGCCCTGGGCGGTCAGCTCGCGGGGGCGAGAGCAGCCAGCGGTCAGGATCTCGCCTCGGGAGGTAATCTCGTGGGGGCGAGAGCGGCCTGCGACCAGGCTCTCACCCCAGGCGGCCAGCTCGCAGGGGCTGAAAGATATGTTACCTAAACACCTAGAGGGGGGGGGGGTGAATAGGTGACCTAATCCTTTTTACACTTTAATGGCAGCAAACAGTTCTATCACAAAATCTAGTTTACTTTTGCACAGCAATAGTCACAGCATACACAGTCACAACACAATCACAGCACAGCATACACAAGGTTTTATAGTGGTTCCCCAATCTTTGGGTACATCCACTTTCCCCCTTAGTCTATCTAGCAGTGTACTAGATTCAGCCAAACTCCTCCACTGTCTCAGAACCCAAATTGGTTCCTACCTCAGGCCCAAAGCCTTACAACTCAGCTTTATCCCAAAGCCTACACTCAGCCAATCAAGGCCTACACTCAGCCAACCAAGGCCTACACTCAGCCAACAAGGCCTACACTCAGAGATCTCTATCTCCTACACTCAGGCTAACAAGCCCTACACTCAGCCTTTATAAATACAGGCTTATAAATCACTCAGATCCAATGGATCCTACAAGATAAAAATGTTTTACAAATATTGACTCTACAACTCAGAAATAAAAGAGGGGAGTTGAGAGTTTCTTTATGAGTTCTCGAAAGAACTCAGCTGGATCCAATCTGACTTAGCTTTCTTCAAAGCTTCTTGAGTAGAACTGAATAAGACTTAATCCTCCTGCAGTTGTTCCTTGAACTCTGCCACTTAAGATCCAGAATGTATCTGAATCCTTCTTCTCAGCCTAGTTCCAGAGGCTGATTTCTTGGATGGAGCCCTCTCTCTCCAACTTCTTAGATCAGCACTTGGACTGCAAGATCTTCTTGATTTGATAACTTGTTCTTCAACAATGTGATCCACTTGAACAACAATCTGAATCACTGAACAACTCTTCAATTCTGAACAACAGTTTCTGTAAACTGTAGGTGCCTATTTATAGGCTTTCTTCATGGTAACCGGCTGGACCGGTCCATAACTGACTTCTGATATCTCTGATAGGTGCTGTAGACCGGCTGGAACGGCAGCTGTCAAATCATCCAGTCATTTCTTGAAATTCTCTAACTGTCTGAAAGTGTCGAGACTTTCTGTCTTTAAGTGTCGACACTTATAGACCAAGTGTCGACACATGCTGTGTAAGTGTCGACACAAGTCTACAAGGTGTCGACAAAACTTCTTGTATGTCTCGACACAGTTTCTTCTGCATGTGTCGACACTGAAATTGAGTGTCGACACAAGTACTTGTTCTTCTAGCTTTTGCTGAATTCTTCTAAGTGTCGACACATCTCCTTTGTGTCGACACAACTTCTTGTGTTGAATCTGTCAAGTGTCGACACTGCTTCTTGGTGTCGACACATAGTCTTCATTATCGTTACTTGCTGAGTGTCGACACAGCTCCTTGTGTCGACACACCTTCTTCTTGCTGAGACTTCAGCTAAGTGTCGACACATTCCCTTAGTATCGACACTTGTACTTAGAATATTTTTGTTGATCTTTCTGATCTTTGCTAAGTGTCGACACAGCTCCTTGTGTCGACACTTTCTTTAAGTGTAGAGTCTTTAGCTGAGTGTCGACACATTGTGCTTGGTGTCGACACTTACTTCATGTGTTGACTCTTCTGGTTGTGTGTCGACACATTGTGCTGGGTGTCGACATATTCTTCAAGTGCTGACTCTTCTGTTGAGTGTCGACACATTGTTCTGAGTGTCGACACTTTAACTTAGTCTCTGCAGACTTTTGCTGAGTGTCGACACAACTCCAAGTGTTGACACTTTCTGGTGTAGACACAGCTTCACTGGGTGTCGACACAGCTCCTTGTGTCGACACATTCTGTCTGCACTTTTCTTCACTGAGTGTCGACACAGCTCCAAGTGTCGACACTTTCTGTCTGGTGTCGATTCTGCATCCCAGGTGTCGACACAATGACTCCAAGTGTCGACACTGCTTGTCTGGGTGTCGACACAAGCTTTCTTGAGTGTCGACACTTTCCCTCTAGGTGTCGACACGTGGACTTAGAAACTTTTTGCTTCAGTCCAGTGATTTCTTAACCTGCACAAGTAAACTTAACATACATCAAATACATTATGATGTATATCATTGAGTTGGGTGAGGCTTCTTCAAATCAGGTACATTTGACCAATGTACCCAACAATCTCCCCCTATTTGGAGAAGTCATAACCCTTAGTCAATGATATACACCATTCATAATTAAAAATTACAAAATGATGTAAAGCAGGTTATATTCAGCAGGGTAAACATAAACATGGAATAATTCACACATGTATACACATTCATCATTTCAGAACAAGAAATAGACACATTCACAGAACAATCATGAAATATATTTATCATATATTGTTCTAACATTTTTCTAATACACATTCAATGGTTTACAAAAATATTTTACATTTAAAAGATTACAAAATAATCTTCAAGTAATTTCTTAATCTATTTCTGGTCTGGTTCTTTGATAACTATGCCTTTGCCAGGTTGGACTTGAGCTTTGACAGTGGCTTCAGCAGTTTCAACAACAGCAGGCTTCTTGCCTTTTGGATCTTTCTGTTTGAGTGCTTCTGCCTTGATCTTCTGCCTCTCAAAGTAGTGATATGGCTTGGGGAAGTACTTGCTAGGCTCCACTGCAGTAGGAGGTAGCTTTCCCATCTTTGTCTTTCTTCTATATTGAACTATTGCTTCCTGCCTGATCTCATGTTTTCTCCATTCAGCTTCAGAGAACCATTTGTTCCTGTCATGTGTATTGTCCTTGGCAGCTTTCCAGGCAGTTAAAATTATATTTCTAGAGGTAGGGCTCCATTGTTCAAAATCTGGCTTTTGTTCTGCTTGTTCCCTAAACCTCTTCTTTGACAACCTTGTCTCTTCTTCTTTTTGTAGAGCCTCTTGCATAGCTTCAGATATAGGTTGAACAACCTTGTCAATGTGGACATTGTCCTTGCCCTCAAGTGGGCTATACATTGTGCTCACATCTGCTTGAATCATGTCAAAGTCTGGAGGTGGATAAATGACCTGAGCTACATCTGGTTGCTCACCTCCAAGATAGGCAGTTTGAATCCCTGATTCAGCAACATCTTGGTCATCACACAGAGGAGGGTATCCAAGTGTAGCCCTGATGGAATTTGATATCCATTTTGCATACTCAGAACTTGCCTTGACTAACACTCGCTCCCCCTTTATGACTTCTCTGGCCATATGGTCTCTGACATCATCCTTTTGAAATCTGATCTGACTATCCAAATACCTGATTCCCTCTTTAAAGAATGGTTTCAGCTTTGTAAGTTGTTCAGAGATGACTTTCTGGGAATCTTTAATAGCAGACTTAACAACAGTAAGTTCTTCCTGGAATACTTTATCAAAATCAGCTTTGGCAGCAGCAGTAGATGTTGAAGGTTTAGCAGCTTTGTTCTTTATTTCAGTGACAATAGCATTGTGTGAAGCAGTCAAGTTGTCATTCATCCTTAACTGATTTTCCAGAACGTATCCTTGTTTTAATGCTATATCATCCACCTGTGCCTTGATCTTCTCTTGGTGTGTTGCCAAATACACCACTGCATTTCCACCCTTGTGGAAGCAGTCTGTCATCTCCTTCTTGTTGAGATTCATCTCAAACCTTATAGATTTTATATCTTGGGCCAGATCAAATTGTAAAGCTTTGTGACCTTCATCTACATAAGCCTCTATTTCTTTTCTTTGTGCATCCATTTTAATCTGCAGAGCAGTCAGTAAGGCACTATAATCAACTGTTGGAGCATATTGAATTATAGGCTGTGGGGCTATAGATTGCAAGGTTTTCTTATAACTCTGACTTCTCCTCTTGAAGACATAGAGTTTCTTCTTCTTAGCCTTTGCAGCCTCATCTTCTTCAGAGTCTGAAGTGCTGGCTATGTCAACCCTATCCTTAGGGCTTTGAGGCTTTTTTGCTTGCACATCAGGTGCCTTATCTGTTTCTTGCCTTAAAGGCTCTTCCAGAACTTGCATTTGCTCCCCCTCAGCAGCAGCAGTATCTTTTGCATCAACATCCTTGTCCATGTCAAAATCTTCTTGATCTAGATTCAGAAATAAATCTTCCATGGTGTATTCAGGAGGGGATGGAGCTGGAGACAGTCTTTGCTCTTCAACTACTGAATCAGGTACCACTTCCTGGACAGCAGATGTGTCTACTCTAACAACATCTGGTTCTTGACTAGGCAGCTGAGTTTGCTGAGGAACATCAGACAAATCAGCATCTTCTATAAGATATTCTAAAGTTTTTAGATCAGTGAGTACCTCTTGTATGATGGTAGTGGCTTGCTCACTGTCCAGAGTAGAGGGTTCTTCTACTACTAGAGGCTCCCCCTGGCTTTGATCCCTGTGGATGGGGCTAGCCTGTGGTAGCTCCCCCTGGATCTCAGCAATATCTTGAGCAGCAGGGGTCTTCTCTACAGCCACGTCCTCTTGGTCATCAGGAGTGAAAACAACTTGTTCTTCACTCCCTGAACTGCTGGAGGACTCTTGTGTCACAGGAACTTGCTTCCTTTTCTTCTTAGGAGGACTGTCTTTCTCAGTAACTGGCTTCTCTGGGGTTGCCACTTCCTTGGACAACACCCTGTCCCATCTGGAAAAGATCCTTTGATCCATTTTCCTCATATGGTTTATCTTGCTGCCTGCAGCAGTATTCATTACCTCTGGTATGGTACCAGATAGGTAAAGACTAATGATCCTGCCCAGATTGGGCTTCTTCAGACTTTCCTTAATTTTCTCATACACCACTTGAGACCAATCTGTTTTCAGAGTAAAGATTATTCTTGTCATGATTTCAAACATGTAGGCAGACACTCTGTCATGCCCTCCAGTCTTGCTGAGTAACACTTTTCCTACAATCTCAGACATGAACTTTCCTTGGTTATTCATGCCTTTCCTGTTGAATACAGATCCTATCTTCATCTTAGGATCAAGACCACACCAGGTTAAAGCTTCCCTGGTCTTTGAAGCAGTAACTTCTGCTTCATCTTGAATTTTGGGTAGATGGAGTACCTTCCTCAGACTCTTAGGTGAAATCTTGATCTTAGTTCCATGAACTCTGGATTTGATTCTGACTCCAGATTCATCGACTGCAGCTCCATTAAGGAATTCGAGAACTTCCTTCTTCCAAATCTTTGTAGGTTCAGACAAGAGAAATTCTAGACCAGAATCGGCGACTAGGGTTACTACCGCCTGAATTTTTGCATCTGCATCGTCGAATGCGCCACGCACTAGCTCATAGCCCTCGTTAACGTTCTCCTCAAGCTTAGGAGTCATTAGGGTTTGGAGAATTTGTCTTTAGAAAAGAGAAGTGTCGACACAATAGTTTTGGTCTCGAAACTTTGAAAGCGTGTCGACAAACAAAGACAGAACCCTATTTATACCTGTCTAATTTTGAAGATGAACAGGCGGGACAGCTATCTTAGGATGTGTCGACACTGGCAATAAGTGTCGATACTAACTTATAATGTCTCGACACACATGTGTCGACACAAGTTTAGTCAACAGATATTATGTGTCGACACTTGGTTATGTGTCGACACAACATAACTCGACACATTGTCGAGACTTTACTTAGAAAATTCTGAGTAAAACATAAGTGTCGACACCACATTGGATGTGTCGACACCTACTAGACATGTGTCGACACTAACATTCTGAAGTGTCGACACCAACATCCTAGATGTGTCGACACCTTTTTCCTGAAGTGTCGACACCTCTATTCTGTGTCGACATAGACTTGTCTATGTATCGACACCTTTTGACTTAGTCATTTTCAAATCTGTAAACTTACTCTAAGTTTATCATTCCTAGTTCAATTTTGAATCTATTGAACTTAGCTTCTTCTAGTGGCTTAGTAAACATATCAGCTACTTGTTCATCTGTTTTAACATATTCTAATAAAATATCTTCTCTTTCTACATGCTCCCTAAGGAAATGATATTTAATCTCAATATGTTTTGTCCTACTATGGGATACAGGGTTATTAGCTATTGAAATAGCACTTGTAGAATCACAGAAAAGTGGAGTTCTACTTACCTGAAATCCATAGTCCTCTAGCTGATGTTGAATCCACAGAAGTTGAGCACAGCAACTTCCTGCAGCCACATACTCTGACTCAGCTGTGGAGATAGTCACACTAGTCTGCTTTTTGCTGCTCCATGAAATTAGTCTCCCCCCTAGGAATTGACAAGTTCCAGAAGTACTCTTTCTATCCTCTTTGCATCCTGCAAAGTCTGCATCTGTATAACCTGTTAGATCAAAATCTCCATTCCTAGGATACCAGAGGCCTAGATAGGGAGTGCCCTTTAGATATCTCAATATTCTTTTGACTGCAGTCAAATGAGACTCTTTGGGGCAGGCTTGATACCTGGCACAAACACATGTAGCATACATGATGTCAGGTCTACTAGCAGTCAAGTATAGTAGGGAGCCAACTATCCCTCTATACAAGGTTTCATCTACAGGTTTCCCTGCATCATCCTTGCTAAGAGACATACTTGACCCCATAGGAGTCTTCATGGTGCTGGATGAATCTATACCATATTTCCTTATGAGTTCTAGGGTGAACTTGGACTGACATATGAATAAACCACTTTCAGTCTGTTTAACTTGGAGACCCAAGAAAAACTTCAGCTCTCCTATACTACTCATCTCAAACTGACCTTGCATTAGTTTTGCAAACGTTTTGCAAAGGCTGCTTTCAGTAGACCCAAATATAATGTCATCTACATATATTTGGACTAGTATAACTTTGCCTCTAGATTCCCTAAGGAATAAAGTCTTATCTATTTCCCCCCTTGAGAACTTGTTCTCAATGAAGAAACTAGATAGGGTTTCATACCAAGCCCTAGGGGCTTGCTTTAACCCATATAAAGCTTTCCTAAGTCTATAGACATAATGAGGTAGAGTTGGATCAACAAAACCTGAAGGCTGCTCCACATAGACTTCTTCTTTCAAATTACCATTTAGGAATGCTGACTTGACATCCATTTGGTACACCTTGAATCCTTGATAGGTTGCATAGGCCAAGAACATTCTTATGGCTTCCAGTCTGGCTACTGGAGCAAAGGTTTGATCAAAGTCAATACCTTCTTCTTGCCTATATCCTTTAGCAACCAGTCTAGCTTTATTCTTAATGATGACCCCTTGTTCATCCATCTTATTCCTGTAGATCCACTTAACTCCTATTACATTGTGGTCTTTAGGTTTAGGAACAAGTTCCCAAACCTTGTACCTCTTGAACTGATTAAGCTCTTCTTGCATTGCTTCAGTCCATTGTGGATCTTGTATTGCTTCTTCAAACTTCTTAGGTTCAACTTGTGACAGAAAGCTGGAATAGATTGCAGCATTCTGATTTCTGCTCCTTGTTTGAACTCCTTGTCTTGGATCTCCAATAATCAGCTCTACTGGATGATCTCTTAGATGCCTGTGGGCTTGAGGCATCCTAACTTCTGGTTGAACCACTTCAGCATCTGCATCATGCTGTACTCCTTGTAATTCTTCAACAATTGGCACATGTAGTTCTCCCCCTGGACAACTGCTACTGTCTTCTACTTGCTGTCTTGCAGCAGGCACATCTTCTATAGCAAGCTTGTCCATTTTCTTTGTCAAACCTGTGGGGCTGCACACACTATTAGACAACTCATTATTAATAAGTTTAGTCTCATCAAAAACTACATGCACTGATTCTTCTACAACTTATGTAGTCAAGTTATAGACTCTATAAGCCTTACTATTATTGATGTACCCAACAAAAATTCCCTCTTGGGACTTGGCAGCAAACTTAGTTAAGTAAGACTTCCCATTGTTAAGTATGAAACATTTGCAACCAAAGATCCTGAAGTAGGATAGGTTTGGTTTCCTGCCTTTCACAACTTCATAGGGGGTCTTGTTTAGCCTTTTAGTGATGGTAGCCCTATTTATAACATGGCATGCAGTGTTAACTGCTTCAGCCCAGAAATACTCTGGCAGTGATGTATCACTCAATAGGGTTCTACCAGCCTCTATCAAGATCCTATTTTTCCTCTCAGCAATGCCATTTTGCTGAGGTGTTCTAGGTGAAGAGAATTCTTGAAATAACCCAAAGTCTTCATATAGTTTTGTCATGCTTTCAGACTGAAACTCAGTACCATGGTCACTTCTAATTTTGACCACAGTACTATTTAGTTCATTCTGAATTTGCTTGACAAAGCTGTAGAAGACACTAGGTGTTTCAGATTTCTGTCTTAAGAAGAACACCCAGGAAAACCTTGAGTAGTCATCTACAACTACAAGGGTATAGACCTTCCTACCTAAGCTGTGAACTGGCATTGGACCAAAAAGATCCAAATGCAAGAGGTACAAACACCTCACAGCATCTTTGTTTTCTATGCTTTTAAAGGTGGATTTAGTCTGCTTGCCCTTTTGACAAGCTGAGCAAATACCATCTTTGACACACTTAACTTGAGGACCATTCCTCACTAACTCTTTGCTAAAGAGTTTGCTAATAGTCTTGTAGTTAAGATGGGCAAGCCTCTTGTGCCATTTGACACAATGAGAGACTGTCTCATCAGCTACAAGACAAACTGGAGAACCATTGTTCTCAACCATAATGTCTAGGTAGTAGACATTCCTCTTCCTATATCCAGTCAAAATGATCTCTTGATCACTTGACCTCTTGATATGACAACCATTTTTAACAAATGAGATGTCATACCCTACATCACTTAATTGACTTATACTTATTAGGTTGTGTTTCAACCCTTTAACATAAGCCACTTGAGTAATGATAACTAAGTTTGAAGAAATGTTACCAAACCCTTTGATGATTCCTTTTTCAGAACCACCAAAGGTCACTTTAGGACCATTTTTGATTGGAATGTAGTCCTTCAGTAGTCCCCTTGTTCCAGTCATATGTCTGGAATATCCACTATCCAAGTACCATGTTGGGGTATGGTCACTTGGACTGACCTGCAAAACAAATTAATGAACCTAATTAGAACCCAAAGTATTCTTGGGTCCTTGGTGATTGTTAGTTTGCAATTTGACAAACCTACCTACTGGCATTCCAACAGGTAGTTTGGAACTCACTTTGGCACTCACATTGTGCCAACAGTCCACTGCAAAATGGCCAATTTTGCCACAGCACCAACATTCAAACTTGTTATACATTTGCTTAGGTACAGCCTTTGCTGTATTATCTACAGCATTCTTGTTGAATGCTGGGGCTTTGCCCTTGGACTTAGACTTGGACTGCTCAGTCCTTGCAGGTCTAATAAAGCCCAGCCCAGCCTTGCCTTTATGATGAACAAAATCATCAATTAAAGGTAACACTGACTTAGGTTTAGAAAACCTAGCAACTAAGTCCTTCTCCTTCTGAAGATTGATCTCCAGACTCTTAATTTGATCATTCTTAAATGATATAGTACCCATCTGAATCACTGTTATGTGTTTCAGCCTAGCTATCTCATTCAACTTTTGATCAAACTGCTTCTCAAAATCTGTTACTGCAGCTTTAAGAATAGCAATTTCCTTTGCCTGACTTTTGGCTAGGGTCTTGCTTTTCTTGTAAGCCTGCAACAGCACCTTATATTCATCTATAAGCTGATGAATATCATCATCAGACTCAGATACATTCTCATCACTTGATGAAGAAGAATCTGAATCTGAACTAGAACAAGAAACTGAATTTAAACTTGAACTATGTACCTGACTGGGTCCTGGCTGCTCCAGGATTTTGGCACTCTCTGTCAAAGCCATTAGCCCTTGGCATTGACTGTCTTTTTGTTCATAAATAGACTCTATTAACTGCATGAATTCATCCTCTTCTTCTTCAGCAAACAGCCCTATGTAGGCTTCAGCCTCAGACTCAGTTTCTGAAGAGGAGATATTTGATAGAGTCTTCTCTTTCTTGGCTACAAAAGACTTCTCTTTCTTTCCTTTGAAGTGAGTCTTTTTCCTGTCACCAGATTCCTTTCTCTTCTCTGGACAATCTGCAATAACATGGCCCTGTCTATTACAGCAGTAGCACACTATCTTAGATCCAGTTGCCTTGCTTGACTTTGTCCTCTTCCTGTCTTTCTTTGAAGGCTTTTTCTCCTGATAAAAGACTTCCTTTCCCTTTGAAGAAGAAGGTCTTAACCTCCACTGTTTCTTCTTCAAGAATTTCTGAAAGTGCCTAGTGAAGGCAGCAAAGTCTTCATCACTTTCACTGCTCTCACTCTTTGTGCTAACTGACTCATCAGACTCTGAATCAACTACCTCTGGAGGTGGAGTTGATGACTTATGCCTGCACTTTTTGGGAACTTCTGTCTTGAAAGCAACTGATCTTTCCTTGTGTTCAGTCCTTGTTGATTTCTCCTCCTCTTTCCTCACTATCAATTGCATCTCATATGACAATAACTTGCCAAACAGTGTAGGAGGAGGAATTTCCCCCAACTTAGCCATTTCTCTTATGGCACAGATCTTTGTGTCCCAATCTTTGGTTAGGGACCTTAAGAACTTATCATTTAATTCATAGTTACTGAACTCTCTTCCATAAGACATGAGTTCATTAACTATTTTGTAGAACTTCTTGTAGCACTCAGTTATGCTATCACCTTTACCTTGTCTAAAGCTCTCATACTCCTGATTTAACAAGGATTTTCTATCTTGCCTAACTTCTTCAGATCCTTCCATATACACTATAAGAGTGTCCCACATCTCTTTAGCTGTCTTATAGTGTATAAGATTCTGAAAAGTTGCATCATCTATGGCACTTACAATAATGTTTTGTGCCCTCTTGTCCATTGTAGCTAGGACAATCTCATCCTTAATCATCTCAGAGAAATCCTTTGGAGTTCTCTGATTTGCATCCAAAACTGAAATCTTCATTGGCACATAAGGCCCTTCCTTTACTGTGATGTAGATTCTAGGGTCAGAGGCTTCCATAAATAGCCTTACCCTTTCTTTCCAGATCCCAAAGATCTCTTTCCTGCATATGGGTAATTTCATGGAACCCAATTCCTTGTGATTCTCAGAAGAACCCATGTTTCTTGATTTTCTTGAATTTCTTGAATCTGTGTTTTCCCTTACACTGAATCTGCCAAACAGGATCTCCTCAGACTGTTAGTCCTTGTTTTGAGGAACCTGGCTCTGATACCACTTGAAAGATATGGTACCTAAACACCTAGAGGGGGGGGGGGGGTGAATAGGTGACCTAATCCTTTTTACACTTTAATGGCAGCAAACAGTTCTATCACAAAATCTAGTTTACTTTTGCACAACAATAGTCACAGCACAATCACAGCACAGCATACACAAGGTTTTATAGTGGTTCCCCAATCTTTGGGTACATCCACTTCCCCCTTCGCCTATCTAGCAGTGTACTAGATTCGGCCAAACTCCTCCACTGTCTCAGAACCCAAATTGGTTCCTACCTCAGACCCAAAGCCTTACAACTCAGCTTTATCCCAAAGCCTACACTCAGCCAATCAAGGCCTACACTCAGCCAACCAAGGCCTACACTCAGCCAACAAGGCCTACACTCAGAGATCTCTATCTCCTACACTCAGGCTAACAAGCCCTACCCTCAGCCTTTATAAATACAGGCTTACAAATCACTCAGATCCAATGGATCCTACAAGATAAAAATGTTTTACAAATATTGACTCTACAACTCAGAAATAAAAGAGAGGAGTTGAGAGTTTCTTTATGAGTTCTTGGAAAAACTCAGCTGGATCCAATCTAACTTAGCTTTCTTCAAAGCTTCTTGAGGAGAACTGAATAAGACTGAATCCTCCTGCAGTTGTTCCTTGAACTCTGCCACTTAAGATCCAGAATGTATTTGAATCCTTCTTCTCAGCCTAGTTCCAGAGGCTGATTTCTTGGATGGAGCCCTCTCTCTCCAACTTCTTAGATCTGCATTTGGACTGCAAGATCTTCTTGATTTGATAACTTGTTCTTCAACAATGTGATCCACTTGAACAACAATCTGAATCACTGAACAACTCTTCAATTATGAACAACAGTTTCTGTAAACTGTAGGTGCCTATTTATAGGCTTTCTTCATGGTAACCGGCTGGACCGGTCCATAACTGACTTCTGATATCTCTGACAGGTGCTGTAAACCAGCTGGAACGGCAGCTGTCAAATCATCCAGTCATTTCTTGAAATTCTCTAACTGTCTGAAAGTGTCGAGACTTTCTGTCTTTAAGTGTCGACACTTATAGACCAAGTGTCGACACATGCTGTGTAAGTGTCGACACAAGTCTACAAGGTGTCGACACAACTTCTTGTATGTCTCGACATAGTTTCTTCTGCATGTGTCGACACTGAAATTGAGTGTCGACACAAATACTTGTTCTTCTAGCTTTTGCTGAATTCTTCTAAGTGTCGACACATCTCCTTTGTGTCGACACAACTTCTTGTGTTGAATCTGTCAAGTGTCGACACTGCTTCTTGGTGTCGACACATAGTCTTCATTGTCGTTACTTGCTGAGTGTCGACACAGCTCCTTGTGTCGACACACCTTCTTCTTGCTGAGACTTCAGCTAAGTGTCGACACATTCCCTTAGTGTCGACACTTGTACTTAGAATATTTTTGTTGATCTTTCTGATCTTTGCTAAGTGTCGACACAGCTCCTTGTGTCGACACTTTCTTTAAGTGTAGAGTCTTTAGCTGAGTGTCGACACATTGTGCTTGGTGTCGACACTTACTTCATGTGTTGACTCTTCTGGTTGTGTGTCGACACATTGTGCTGGGTGTCGACACATTCTTCAAGTGCTGACTCTTCTGTTGAGTGTAGACACATTGTTCTGAGTGTCGACACTTTAACTTAGTCTCTGCAGACTTTTGCTGAGTGTCGACACAACTCCAAGTGTCGACACTTTCTGGTGTAGACACAGCTTCACTGGGTGTCGACACAACTCCTTGTGTCGACACATTCTGTCTGCACTTTTCTTCACTGAGTGTCGACACAGCTCCAAGTGTCGACACTTTCTGTCTGGTGTCGACTCTGCATCCCAGGTGTCGACACAATGACTCCAAGTGTCGACACTGCTTGTCTGGGTGTCGACACAAGCTTTCTTGAGTGTCGACACTTTCCCTCTGGGTGTCGACACATGGACTTAGAAACTTTTTGCTTCAGTCCAGTGATTTCTTAACCTGCACAAGTAAACTTAACATACATCAAATACATTATGATGTATATCATTGAGTTGGGTGAGGCTTCTTCAAATCAGGTACATTTGACCAATATACCCAACAGGGGCGAGAGCGGCCTGTGGCCAGGCTCTCGCCCCGGGCGGTCAGCTCGCGGGGAGAGAGCGGCCTGCGGCCAGTCTCTCGCCCCAGGCGGCTAGCTCGCTGGGTGAGAGCGGCCTGCGACCAGGCTCGCCCCGGGCGGAGCGGCCTGCGACCAGGCTCGCCCCGGGCAGTCAGCTCGCAGGGGCGAGAGCGACCTGCGACCAGGCTCTCGCCCCAGGCGACCAGCACGCGGGGGCGAGAGCGGCCTGCGGCCAGGCTCCCGCCCCGGGCGGGTAGCTCTTCGACGGGGGTCACCTGCTCGTCTCGGGTGCCCGGGGAGATGGGGGGTATGGCTCCTCCCGCCCTTGGACCTCTTTTGGCCATGCTTTTACCGTTATACCCTCGGGGTGGAATTACCTCTTTACCCCTCAGTGTGGATGTTTTCTATTGCCCCAAGGCCTTTTTGTCCTAGGGGTATTTGTGATTTTTTTGGTCCCTGGACTTGGAAAAACTATAAATAGACCCCCTTGGGTACCTTTGGAGAGAGAGTTTTTTAGGCTTCCTCCTCCTTAGGCTTCTGCTTGGTTGAGTGAGAGAGCTCTCCAAGGTACCCAACTCAGCCATTGGTGAGGGAGGGGAAGTGCTCTTGTGACCTTGTGGGTGTGTGGTGGGACCTCCACGCTAGAGCCGAGGGTCTATTCCTAGTTTCCCAAGTCTTTGGTCCGTGACGTTCCCCCGAGTGTAGTAGGTGTGAGGTCACCCCTCTTTTGGGGCCCCGAACTCCAAAGAGGTCAATTTTGGCTTCAACACAAGAGGCTAGCTCATTTGAACTATAAGACCATAGACAAACTATTCAGCAAAAAGATAGTTAGGACTGGTCCTATCTTTAAATACACTAAGGAGAGCATTTGCTCTGCATGCCAAAAAGGCAAGTAGACCAAAGCTTCATTCAAAAGCTTTAAAACCAAATACTATATGAGGTGTTTATA
Organism: Platanthera guangdongensis; assembly: GCA_039583875.1. Lineage (NCBI taxonomy): Eukaryota > Viridiplantae > Streptophyta > Magnoliopsida > Asparagales > Orchidaceae > Platanthera > Platanthera guangdongensis. The sequence continues at coordinate 22,579,553 of CM077164.1, forward strand.
CCTCTTTCATATGGAAATGTTTGGTCATATACCAGTTCATAGTCTAGGAAGGAAAGTCTACACCTATGTGATTGTTGATGACTATTCCAGATTTACTTGGGTTTTCTTCTTAAGAAAAAATCTGAAACTCCTGATGTCTTCAAGACATTTGTCAAAAAAATATATAATGAATTGAACAATTGTGTGGTCAGAATCAGAAGTGATCATGGAATTGAGTTTCAATCTCAATAAATGATAAAGTTTTGTGAAGAACTTGGGATTCAGTAAGAGTTTTCCTCTCCAAGAACACCCCAGCAAAATGGGATTGCTGAGAGAAAGAACAGGACTCTCATTGAAGCTGGAAGAACCATGTTGAGTGATTGTTCTCTCCCGGAATATTTTTGGGCAGAAGTTACTAACACAACATGTCATGTTCTTAATAGAGCTTCAAGCAACAAAAGGCTGAATAAGACTCCTTATGAGCTAATGAAGGGCAGAAAACCAGACTTGACCTACTTCAGAATCTTTGGATGTAGATGTTTTTTCCTTAATAATGGGAAAACATACTTAACTAAGTTCGCTAAGAAGTCCTATAAAGGCATATTTGTTGGTTATAGTAACCACATTAAGGTCGATAGGGTCTACAACTTGAGGGATCAAGTTGTAGAGGAGTCTGTTCATGTTGTATTTGATGAAAGTTTTATGTATTATAATGATAAGCTAGGTACATCAAGCACAACAGGAGAAGACTTGAATCTAAATGAGCTATCAATAGAAGACTCAGTTCCAGCAAGACAAAGTATATAAGATGGAGTCAACATTATTGAGGAAGAGCTTGCACAGGAACAATCAAAAGAAGAGACTCAACAACAAGATGAAGTTGTTCAAAGAGAAGATATCACATTACCAGTTGCTATCAGACATCTAAGGGATCATCCAAGGGAACTGATAATTGGAGAAGCAGCATATGGTGAGACCACAAGAAGTAGACATCACAACACTGTAACGTATTCAAGTTTTTTGTCTCAAACAGAACCAAAGAAGTTTGAAGAAGCCAATATAGACCCATTTTGGATAGGGGATATGTAGGAAGAATTGAACCAGTTCAAGATATGTAATGTCTGGAAGCTGGTTCCCAGACCAGATGACTGTAACATCATAGGAATTAAGTGGATCTATAGGGACAAACTAGATGAGAATGGTGTTATAGTCAGAAATAAGGCTAGACTGGTTGCAAAGGGATATACATAAGAAGAGGGTATAGATTTTGATCAAACCTTTGCACCAGTGGAAAGATTAGAAGATATTAGACTCTTCCTGGCATATACAGCCTACAAAGGATTCAAGGTTTACCAAATAGATGTGAAGTCAGCCTTCCTTAATTGTAACCTCAAAGAAACGATCTATGTTGAGCAGCCCTCAGGTTTTATTGACTATACTCATACTAATCATGTTTATCTTTTATTAAGAGCTCTCTATGGGTTAAAACAAACCCTAAGGGCATGGTATGAGACTCTTTCTAAATTTCTTCTGGAGAAAAAATTCTCAAGAGAAAAAATAGACAAAACATTATTCCTAAGTGAAGTCAAAGGCAAGACCATCCTAGTACAAATATATGTAGATGACATTATATTTGGTTCTACTAATGAGTCAGTTTGCACTAAGTTTGTCAAACTTATGCAAGGTAAGTTTGAGATGAGTAGCATGAGTGAACTCATGTTTTTCTTGGGTCTCCAAGATAAACAAACTATAGATAAACTTTTTGTTAGTCAGTTTAAGTTCACCAAGAAGTTAATCAAGAAGTATGGCATTAAAACAACCACTTCCATGAGAACTCATATGGGGTCCAGTATGTCTTTAGACAAGGATGGTACTGTCAAGACAGTTGATATCACTAGTGTCATTGTATTGTGATATCAATACGATGTACTTGCAAACAATCTTGTGCCACATAGTAGAAATAAACATAATGAAATTAGATATCACTTTATTAGGGAGCATGTAGAAAATGGAGATATTAATCTAGAATTTGTTTCTACAATTAAACAAATAGCTTATATTTTCACTAAGCCCCTAGATGAAGAGAAATTTAATTTCTTTAAGTTTGAACTTGGCATGTTGAATCTTGAATAATTTATGCATACATAAAAAAGAACGGATAAGAATAAGAATAAAATATATTAGTCAGTAATTAAGTTTACGTACCTAAATATCAAGAATAGACCTCAAAAATGTCAAGTATCTGTAGTTCTGTAAACAAAATATTGGCTAAGTCAAAAGTTGTGTCGAGACATCAGATAATGTGTCGAGACATCAAAGAAGGTGTCGAGACATCAGAGAATGTGTCAAGACACCAAAGTAAGTGTCGAGACATCTAAGAATGTGTCGAGACACCAGAGAATGTGTCGAAACACCAAATTAAGTGTTGAGACATCAAAGGGTGTCGATACCCTAAGGTATATGTCGAGAGACATTATCCTTGTGTCGACTTGTGTCGACACATCTCGACAGATAATGTTTCCTGTGTTGACACTAGGTTTTCTTTTCCTAAAAAATTAAGAATAGTCTCAATGGATCACACCCTTTCGTCTTCAGGAAAGAATAGACTATAAATAGAGTGTGAGAGAAAAAGTCGACTATGCTTTCTTGAGATATTAAGAGATTGATTTCAGAGTGTTAAGATCAAGAATTCCATTTCGTTGACACACCTTGTTCGATTTCTTCACTCTCATGGCTCCCAAAAGTGACGATAACATCTTCGAAGGTTATGAACTTGTTAGAAATGGATTTAACTCAGCGTCTGAAGAAATTAAGAATGTCATAACCCTAATCACTGAAGCAGGATTAGAATATCTAATTTTTGAACCTTCAAATATATGGAAATGAGAGGTTAATGAATTCTTTTCAAATGCTCATATAGACTTTAACGCAGAAAAGATTAAGTCTCAAGTGAATGGAACAAAGGTCAAAATCATAACCAGAAGACTAACCAGGATATTTCAATTACCAAGGATTGATCAAAAAGATGACCTAGATTCTGCCAAGACTGAAGAAGCTTTGGAGTGGTGTGAATTGGCCCCAACAACAAAGATTGGAAGCACCCTGATTAGGAAGAGTATGAATACCCAGGGCAAATTACTATCTGAGATAATAAGGAAGGTGTTGTGATGCAAAACAGGAGCATATGACAGGATTTCTGCATATATGTTTGAGATGATGACTAGAATTATCTTCAAAGTCAAGACTAACTGGAGCAAAATAGTCTTTAACAAGATTGCAGAAAGCATCAAGAAGCCCAATATGGGCAGAATTATAAGTCTCTACTTAGTACAAACCATTCCTGACTGTCTCAATCTCAAGATTGGATCTAAGATCAATCACAAGAGAAGAATGGACATGAGAATACTAGCAAGGTGGGATAGAGTACTATCCAAGGAAACACCTATAGTCGAGAAGGAGGAGAAAAAGAAGAAAGTAGTGGTTGTGGAAGTAGAATCTTCTAGTGAATTTGAAGATCTGGGAAGTTCCAGCTCAGAGAAACAAGATGATGCAGCACCTGCAAAATCTCCAAGGACCTCTCCTAGTACTGGTGATCAGATTTAGGGGGAGACAATCCCAGCTCTGGATCCAAGTGAGGGAGAGAACCTCAATATTCTGCCAGATATAGATCTGAATACTATCAACACAATAGTAATGGAAGTAGTACAGGAGCTAGACACTGTTCTGGAACAAGTAGAGGTTCCTGAACAGGAAATGCCTGATAGGGAGATTGAGGATGCAATCTCTAAGAAGACTGAGGAAGAAATCTTTATGAATAAAGATACTGATATCCAAGGGGAGATGACAGCTCTTCTAGAGAATCCAATTCCTGATACCACGGATCTTGGTGCAGAAGGTGCAAGAGTTGAGGGAGAGATAGCAGATCTGACCCCAAATAGTGAAGGGGCTAAAGAGCCTGAATTAGTTGAAGTAGTTAGTTCTTTTAATTCTGAGGAGGATGCAGCCTCTCAAATGAAGAAAAAAATTGATTGAACTCAAAAAGAGGTGTAGGAGCTATAAAAAGGCAATTCAGTCTGGAACAAAACCAGGTTCTCCTGTGGATTTCAGCTCACTTATAGTTCAACTGCAAATAATGTTAGATTAATAAAGAAATCAACTGAAAAAATATGTAGTTGAATGCAATAAGGAGTTACAGTTCTAGCTTGCACAAGAAATCAAATCCATTAGATTTGAAGTGAATCTACTGAAAAAGGATATGACTAACTTCTTCCAAAAAGGAGTGTATATTTTAGTCTACCTTGCTCAACAGCAGCCTGAGTCAAAGAAAACTCAAGATGAAATAGCTGTTAAACAAGGATATGTCCTTGAAAACCAGACTAGAATGAATGAAAACATGATATTAATGTGTGATACTACACTAGTAAAGATAGTTGAGCAAACTACAGCTCTGGAGACCAACATAGCCACTACCTCCAACGATGTTGAATCTCAGCTATCTAGATATGCAGACTCTGTGGTTAAGGAAGTCAAGTCTTCTTACAAAGAACTAGATGACCACTTGCTCAAAGAAAATAATCATTGTCCTCAGGGATTACCCATCTAGAGGGTCAAGTCGGATTTCATAAGAATGACTTAAGGGATCATTAAAAAGAGAAGTCATAAAGGGGGAGAGAGTAATGATAAAGTCAAGCTCTGAGCATGTGATTTGGACCTCCAATAGTATCATAAAAACTCTATGCTTTCCTCCCTTAAGGTATGATGAAGATCAAACTGCTGAGTCTGGCTGCCAACCAGCTCAATTTGAGGCCATTCAAACTACAGTACAGTCCATGTACAGTCCTCCACCACAGATTCAGAATATAGTATGTGAGGAGGTGGAGATGGATGCTTCTGCATTACTCAAAGAAAAAGAAGCTCAAATATCTAAGAAGAGATTCAAGGAGCAGGCTAAAGCAAAGCCAGATTTTGAGAAGTGGAGTCCAACTTCTAGATATATTATACTTACTGCATGGAAAGAAGTTAATAACAATACAGCTGACACAGGAAAATGGTATTCAAAACAAGAATGGGTCAAGCATACAAAGCAGCAAGAGATCATCTATAAATTCAAAAAAGATTTGAAGGTAGGGAAGATCCCAGCTGATTCTATTGAACCCAACAAGTATTTCCCTAAGCCCTATCATTATTTTGAAAGGCAAAGGCTCAAATAATAAGAGATCTTGAAGGCCAAAGATGTCAAAGGAAAGAAGAAGGTTGTCAATGACAAGGTGGCTGAAGTTAAAGTGAAAGTATTTAATTCAAGGATAGCTAAATCACCTATCGGGGGGGGGGGGGGGGAGGGTAGGATAGGTTTCTTAGTCCTTAGTGACTAACTTTTATTTTCTTTTAGTTTGCTGCTTAATTGGTTGATTAATTTCGGCTTTCAAGATGAGTTACCTGCATAAAGAAAACCAACACAACAGAGTACACACAGATTTATAGTGGTTCCCCAATCTTTGGGTACATCCACTCTCCTCCTACATTGCCAACTTCATATTGGTCAAGGCACTTCTCCAAAGCAATGCTCCAAAGAGCTTACACCTCAGATCCCTCAGGATCTCTCAGTCTCCTCCAAGACTTACACCTCAGCTACAAGGGTCTACACTCTGTGATACAAGTATCACCTACCTCAGGCAATTAACCCCTACCACTTAGGCTATGGAGATAACCCTACCTCAGAGCAAACTTGCTCCTACAACTAAGAGAGATACACTCTCTTATAGCTCAGGCACAAGTTCCCTACCACTCAGTGATCAACTTTTCACCTACCTCAGAGCAAGTTTGCTCCTACCTCTCAGATCCATAAAGGATTCTACTAGATGGAAGTATGTTATTGAGGTTCTTGATTGGACACAAGAGGAATTCCTCTGTGCCAATCTGCCTTGACTGAGTTAGACTCAGCCCAACTTTTACACCAGGAATGTTTACCCGAGTCTAATTTTCTGGACTAAGTACACCTTAGCCCCTACAACTTCACAACAATAAGTATATCACCTTGAGTTGGAAGTGACTTGCAGAACACTGTTCTGCCCCTTTCTGAATTGAACGAAAGGTTCAACCCTCTCTTCTTCACAACAATAATGATGTAGATGCTTTGGCTTATGATGAAAGCAACTTGAAGATCAGCTTATCTTCACCTTTCTGAATTGAGCTAACTGCTCAGCTCTATCTCCTTCCTCACAGATCCCAAAGAGAATATTCTTTAGGATTTGTTGGTTGGATCTGTGAAGAATCTACAACAAGGGTCAGCCCTAGCTGCTATCTCTTTCTCAGTGAACAACCCTGAACTTGCTAGTTGGTGCAGATGAAGGTGGCACCAACAATCTTGCTGTTGAAGGTGTTGATATCAAAAACTCACTTGATCTGCCTCTAAACTTGCTTGTCTCGGGCTCTTTATTCTTCAGCCACACACATAATAATGGCGATTGGGATGAACTACCATAACAACTTCTTTTTCTATAAAAAGCTTCTCCTTTTGTTTAATGTAACTCAACAACTCTTTCAGTAGTGGGTCCCACTTCATTAATGTTGGCTACATACTTGCTTTAACGCCTATCTGTCATACAGTAGCACTGCAGTGCTTTTTGTCATCTACTGTGGATTTGCCGCTCATAATTTGAATATGGTTGACTTTTTGACTTGCTGACATCAGCACCTGAGGAATTAGTCAAAATTCAAGTATCAGCAGTATAGGCGTTGAGTGAATTAGCTTCACTCAATGTCAAAGTACTTAGATAGTTTTGTCTATCTAGGCGCTGACAGCGTTGAGTGAGTAAGGCTCACTCAACGCATTTTACCTTAACCCTTTCTACAACAACTTCTGCATGCATGACGTTGAGAGCGTTGAGTGAACATGCTTCACTCAACGCCTTGTGTCATAGCTGCATTCTGCATTTTAGGCGTTGAGAGCATTGAGTGAACATGCCTCACTCAACGCTTTCTGCCTTAGCCATTTCTTCTTCTTCAGCGTCTTAAGCGTTGAGTGAGCATGCCTCACTCAATTCCATTTTGCTTTAACTAATTCTGTGTCATGGCATTGAGAGCATTGAGTGACCACGCCTCACTAAACGCTTTCTGCCTTAGCCAGATTTTCTATTTCAGAATTCAGTTTAAGCACAACGAACTTAGAACACAGTTCGACGAACTTTGAGCTCAGCTCGACGAATAAGTAATAACTTAGTTCAACGAATTTAGAGTTCAGTTCGACGAACTCTGAGCTCACCTCGACGAATGAGTGAAAGTTCAACTCGACGAACTCAGAATTAGTTCGACAAACTCTGAGCTCAACTATTCAGCAATATTGAAGCTAAGGCGTTGAGTGAGTGATATACACTCAATGTCTATGGACTTGCCACTTTTAGCTCATTTTTCTTTAGGCTTTGACTGTATTAGCCTGAATCACAACCTTTTGTTGTATGGCATTGAGTGAGTTGACTTCACTCAACGCATGTGGACTTAGCCGCATTCTAAGCTTGTCACTTCATGACTTTGACTAAATAGGCTTTACTCAAGACTATAAGTCATCTGGCATTGAGTGAATGATCTTCACTCAACGCCTATGGACTTAGACAGTTTTTTGTCTTTTCATCACTTAGGTAAGAACTTACCTAACATAGCCACTTTGGCTATCTGTCTCATCACTGCTTATTGGGACAATCTGCAATCATTAAACTTGAACACAAGTTAGATCGCCACATGTGTATACATTGTTTGCTGGTCCTTCTTCAAATCCAGGACATTGGGATCAATAGACCCAACAATCTCCCCGTATTTGAAGAAGTCAAAACCTAAGCCAATGTATACACTAACACACTTATGTTATATATATATATATACAAAATACATTATCACAGCATAATCCAGATAAATCATAGACATAGCAAATGATGTAGCAGATAAGTCAAAATCAAAGTAATTGATGAGTCATACAAATCATGATTATAACAAATGATTGTTTTATTTAATCACATAGGGAATAATTGTTTGTGCAATTTAAACAAACTATCACATCCCTTAGCCCTGCAAGCAGAACCTAAAACATTTCAAGTTTCATGTTCCCTTATCATAATCCCATTGCTTGTGGATTTCTTTGTCGGCTTGTCTTCTGCTCCAGCTATCTTCTTTCCCTTCTTTTCAGCTTCATCAACAGCCTTAGCTTTAGTAGCCTTTTTCTTTTCCAGCTTCAGCTTCATCTTTATCCTTTTGCCTCTCAAAATAGTTGAAGGGCTTGGGGAAGTATTTAGATGGTTCCACAGCATCAGGAGTGAGAAGATTGACCTTTTTGTTCCTCCAGAAAATCCTTCTTTTTGTGTCCCTCTTTTCCATCTTATCCCATTCGGTCTTGCTACACCATTTACCTCTGTCTGATTTCTTATTCTTGACCTGGTCCCAAGCAAGCAAGATGATGGATCTGGACTCTGGGCTCACTACTTGAAATCAGGTCATTTCTTCTCTGTATTTTCTCTTTCTCATCCTGACTTCCTCTTAAGTTTCAGCAGTTTCAGCAATCATTTCTCTTGTTTGTAGTGCCTGGTCTATAGTGGGGCTGAAGGAGGGAATTTCAGCATTAGTGGGCTGCACTCCCCACTGATTACCAACACTATCATGATCTTCTATATACACCCCATACTCTTGATTATCTTGAGCAGGTTCTCTGTTCAAAGTCTCTAGCACTTGAGCAGGCATCATTAGGATGTTGTCATGTTGCACTGGCTCTAATGCTAGTGAGCCTCACAACATTTGTTGCCCAGACCATATTTTTAGTAATGGTCCTTATGGCTTCTCTCTCCCCCTTTTTGGCTTCTTCAATTAAAGTATTGGTCTGGGAGCTGCTTGTCTTGCTTCTCTCTACTTCTAGGTAGTTCACTCCAGTAGTGACATGATTCTTGACTTCTAACATGTGGTCATCAAGCATCTTGGTGCAGGCATCCTTTTTTGTGAAGATTTTAGTGTTCTATTCAGTTCTCAGAATTTTATCATTTTCATGGATTGCCACACTATTCTTGTCCTGAGTCACTTGATTTTCTATGATAATAACAATGTTCTGGCCTAACACATACAATTTCTCTATTGTAAAAATCTACAACTCCAACAGCCCTTGTGAAGAATTTGACTGTTTCTCCTTTCATCAAATTAAGTTCAAATCTTATAGATTTGATTCCAGGTGCCAGATCATTTCTAATATCCTTGAGGGAATCATCCACATAATTTTCTAGTGCCCTCCTTTGCTCATCTAGAAGACCTTTCAGTTGTGCAAGGAAGAGGGGTGGAATCTAGTTTGTTTGAGCCGATGTGCCTTCATCAGGAACTGCCCTGACCTCTTCCTTCTCATCAGAATCAGGCTCATTTACATCTGTTTCACTTTCTCGAGCATCTGAATCTCTACCTGACATTGAGGAATCAATATTAAGAACTTCCTTCTGAGCAGGGAGTTCAGGTTGAATGTCCCCCTCAACTCCTGTCATGCCCTCCATGGCATGCAGATTAGCAACAGTAACTTCTGCTTCAGTAGGCTGATTATCCTTGGGTGGTACCTGAAGAGTCTCCCCCACAACTAATGCATCTTGCATTATCTCTTCCATAAGCTGCTCCCCCTCAGCCATTGCAGACTGTTCCTTATCGAATGCAATTTCCATAACTTCCTCCAGCAGATGCTCCCCCTCACTCTGAGGGCTGGAAACTTCAGCATTATCAAGTGTAGGTAGATGATCATCTGTATCAACATGCCTGAAAGCATCTTCCTTCCTTCCCGCAGAGATCTTATTAACAATTTCCTCAGCTATTTGCCCAGCATCCTTAGCTGAAGGCAAATTATCTCCTTCCTTTGCAATAGATCCACCCAACTCAGCTGCAGGCTCATCATCTTCAGGGATAATATTTGACTCTGGTCTGCTTACACGACTAAGAGGAGTAAGATCAAAAGAGGTTGATACCTGAATATTCATGTGCCTCCTGGACTCTTCAGCAGATGATGATAGTTCTGGATTATGAGGCTCTTCTTCCTCAGATGAGCTGTTAGAGTAGCTGGGCTCAGTAGCAACAATCTTCTTTCCTTTTCTTTCCACAGCTGATGGTCCATGGGGTTGAAGAACCCTATCCCACCTCTCCAGCATCCTGATGTCCATTCTTCTCATGTGGTGAATTCTTGCACCAAGCTTCAAGTTCAGGATTTCTGGAACTGTCTATCACAGAAATAGGGAAAGAATTATCCCTAAATTTGGTTCACCAAGACACTCCACTACTCTGTCAAACACTACTCTACCCCAGTCTGTTCTTTTGGACAGAATGACTCTAGCCATAGCCTCAAACATCTTCTTTGAGATCTTGTCATGGGATCCTGTTTTGCATAACAAAGCCTTCCCAATGACATCGGCCATGAACTTACTCTTGAGGTTCAGTTCCTTTTTCAAAATGGAGCCGGAGGTGTGTTTAGACAGTCCATACCATTTTACCGCAGACTTTATGTCTTCCCGAGACAATTCATCCTCGTCATCAGTTGCAGAGAACTTTGTCAGCTTTAGGGCCTTAGCCAGCCTTCTTGTGGTTATCTTGACTCTTGGTCCACTTATAGTAGTCCTGATTTTCTCTTCTGTATTATCTCATCTGACGTTACAGAATAATTCGAGAGCTTCCCCTTCCAGAGTAAACAGGGTTCCGACAGTAGGACTTCTAGGTCAGAGATGCGGATAAGATGAAGAACATACCATACCTCTTTAGGAGCATCGTTGAATCCATTTCAAACAACCTCTGCTCCCTCAAAGAGAAAATCTTGTCCCTTGGACGCCATTTCGCTAGAGAATTTGAGAAGGCTAGTGAAAATGGTTTTCTGTCGATTCAGCGAATACGAGCGGGAGAGGATAAGGAACAGTGACTTTGTTTATTGCACAAGCCTTTCTATTTATCGTTATTTCTAAAAAGAAGGCGGAAAGTCACAAACCTATTATGTTGATTATTTTTTATCAATGGACATGATTGAAACCCAACACATATCTGCGGCCCATCTTTTCTATAGTTTTTGTTGAGTAAGCTTATTTTGCTCTACATCTATTTTCTTTAGTAATTAGATTGCAACTAGCCCCTAACAGTGTTGGCCTAATCTTGCAGGGGTAAAATTGTCATGCAGTACACATTCTTATATATGTTCTATTTGGAGTGCAATTAGACATAATTTCAATATCCTTAAATTAATTTCAACTGAGAGTGTATTAGCCCCCAAACTCAATGTATTAAGCCAAATTTTTGACACTTATTTAACCTAGTATTGCACATGTAATATGTGTCTTTGGGTATGTTTAGATTAGTTACTTCTTGTGGCATAGTGAACATAAGAGCCACTAACATATTTATTGAGAAGAGTTGTTTAGACTAATATTTTTATATCTTCTCAGTCATTTGTTTTAATTACCTTATTTCTAACATGCATAATCAGTTTAGCAGTTAAATAGTAGAATTAAAGCTTGGTGAATTCTACTTATCTCTGCCATGTAGACTTGAAGCCCATACTGGATTCACAGTCTCTGAGCATACCAGCAACCTTGCTTCTGATCTTTATCCATGATGTGCATCTGGCTTTCCTTTGCAAGCTCTCCATCAATAATTGCACTTGTCATTGACATTTTGTGCATGAAGGTCTGACCATCCACTATCATCATTTGATGAGAACTTTTGGGGATTGTATCCCTGTACCAGTTTTGGGTCTGGCATATATCTGTCCAGGGACCATAATTGGGTATGTTCACATGGACTTTCCTGTAAAACAAGATTTACCTTACCTTAAGAACCCAATATAACTTGGGTCCTAGGTTCCTGTTAGTTTGAAAATGCATATGTCTACCTACAGGAGCCCTGTCATGAAGACTTTTTCTTGCCCATAGCACACTAGGGTTGTGCCAACAATCTATGGCAAAGTGACCCACTTTGTCATAGCACCAGCAATCATGAATATTATATCTTCTCTTCTGAGCAAGTCTGGCAGCATGGTTGACTGTAGACCGAACAAAAGGAAGAGCAGTTTCCTTGTTCCAATTTCTCTTAGTCACAGTATGACTAAGAGTAGGTCTGTCATGAGAAGAGCTTGGTTTTTCACAAGGTCTATTAGCAGCAGTTCTCTTTGCAGAGGGCATGCTGTTGGTGCCATTAGAAGATTCCAAGTCTTGCTTCCTAGCAGATTTACCCTTGGTCAGAGTGTGTGCAGGGAGACTTTGAGAAAAGGACACTGCCTTGCTCAAGAGTGATAGAGCTGGTGCATTAAATACAAAAGGTCCTTGATGGGCCTTTTGCACTTCTTCATGGGGAGCCTTCTAAGCATTTAGTCCCATGTCCTTTCTTCTTCCATTGTAAGGAACTTTTGTAGTCTTACAAGGATGATTCTCACACCTCTAGTGACCACACTTATAGTCTTGGTCATGCTTGTCGGATGGGAGAATTACCTTGTGAAAGGTAGATGTGGAAACCACCCGTCACCGCACATCTTCCCAAAACCCCGAGGTAGTAGGAAGGGGGGACGGGGGTACATAAACACCAAGGACCACCCGCTGTAGGAGATGTGGGACTAATCCATCCACGGGATGGCGGGGATATTCCGCCACACGGGGGGCCCACCGGGGTCAACACCCAGACCTGGAACGCGATGGGGAAGCCCAAATATGCGGTCCCACACACACCCAATCCCGCTGGACCTTGGTCCTCAACACACCCACGCAGCGGGATGGCTTTGATACCATGTGGAAACCACCCGTCACCGCACATCTTCCCAAAACCCCGAGGTAGTAGGAAGGGGGGACGGGGGTACATAAACACCAAGGACCACCCGCTGCAGGCGATGTGGGACTAATCCATCCACGGGATGGCGGGGATATTCCGCCACATGGGGGGCCCACCGGGGTCAACACCCAGACCTGGAACGCGATGGGGAAGCCCAAATATGTGATCCCACACACACCCAATCCCGCTGGACCTTGGCCCTCAACAGTAGACTGAGGCCTGACAGGAGCTTGGTATCTTCTCTGAGATTGCATAACTTTAGAGATCCACTCAGACTCAAATTTTCTCTTGATAACATCTATCTTAGAGAAATTGGTCACAATCCTCTTCTCCCTTTCAAGTTTCTTTTCAAGATCCTTGATAATAGATTTCTTATATTTTATGGACTCAACATGGATATCTACCATGATCTTCAGATAGGCTACTTCTCTCTCTCTTTTATATATAGCAAGTATGAAGCTTCATCTTGCTGGAAGCAGTCATCTGTAGGGAGGCTATTTTCTCTGCTTGTTTCTTAACAAACAACTTGCTTTTCTTGAAAGCTTTCAGAAGGACAACATGATTTTCAATCAATTGATTGATATCATCTTCTGATAGAGGACTCTCATCATCATTTGATGAGGATGCATCAGAGCCTGAGCAGGATTCATATCCAGACTCTGAGGATGAGCTAGATGGGGAATATACCTGACTTTGTTCAGGCTGATCCTGGCAGAATTCTTCTTCTGGTGCAGCTGTCAGTTCACAGCTTCTGCATTCACCTTCCTCAGCTTCATCCACATCCGAGTCACTATCTGAATGTGACAGAGGGGTCCTGATCTTTGCTCTTGTATCTGGAAAGATCTTGTCTACTGTAAGAGTAGCCAGTAGTTCAATGGTATTCTTGTCATTTTTGATGATTTGAAGCACCATTGATCTCCACACCTTATGGTTCTCTTTTGAACACATAAGTTAAAACCCTTTTAGCTATCCTTTGAGGTCTACTCAGACTGTTAGGTCCTTTTTGAGTAACCTACCTCTGATACCACTTAAAAGTCTTTAATTCAAGAATAGCTAAATAACCTAGAGGGGGAGGAGGGGGTGAATAGGTTTCTTAGTCCTTAGTGACTAACTTTTATTTTCTTTTAGTTTGTTGCTTAATTGGTTAGTTAATTTTTGCTTTCAAGATTAGTTACCTGCACAAAGAAAACCAACACAATAGATTACACACAGATTTATAGTGGTTCCTCAATCTTTGGGTACATCCACTCTCCTCCCACCTTGCCAACTTCTCATTGGTCAAGGCACTTCTCCAAAACTATGCTCCAAAGAGCTTATACCTCAGATCCCTCAGAATCTCTCAGTCTCCTCCAAGACTTACACCTCAGCCACAATGACCTACACTCAGTGATACAAGTATCACCTACCTCAAGAAATTAAGCCCTACCACTCAGGCTATGGATGATAGCCCTACCTCAGAGTAAATTTGCTCTTACAACTCAGAGAGATACACTCTCCTACAGCTCAGGCACAAGTTCTCTACCACTCAGTGATCAATTGATCACCTATCTCAGAGAAAGTATGCTCCTACCTCTCAGATCCACAAAGGATCCTACTAGATGCAAGTGGGTTGTTGAGGTTCTTGATTGGACACAAGAGGAATCCCTCTATGCCAATCTACCTTGGCTGAGTTAGACTCAACCCAACTTTGACACCAGGAATGTTTTCCCGAGTCTACTTATCTGGACTAAGTACACCTTAGCCCCTACTACTTCACAACAACAAGTATATCCACTTTAGCTGGAAGTGACTTGCAGAACACTGTTCTGCCCCATTCTGACCAGAACCAAAGGTTCAGCCCTCTCTTCTTCACAAGAACAATGATGTAGATGCTTTGACTTATGCTGGAAGCATCTTCCAGATCAGCTTCTCTGCATCTTTCTAAACTGAGCCAACTGCTCAGCTCTATCTCCTTCTTCACAACTCCCCAAGAGAATATTCTTTAGGTTTTGTTGGTTGGATCTGTGAATGATCTACAGCAAGGGTCAGCCCTAGCTGCTATCTCTTTCTTAGTGAACCACCCTGAACTTACTAGCTGGTGCAGATGAAGGTGGCACCAACAATCTTGCTGTTGAAGGTGTTGATATCAACAACTCACTTGATCTGCCTCTAAAATTGCTTGTTTTGGTCTCTTTGTTCTTCAGCCACACACACAACAATGGCGATTGGGATGAACTACTGTAACAGATTCATTTTCTATAAAAGCTTCTCCTTTTATTTAATGTAACTCAACAAATCTTTCAGCAGTGGGTCCCACTTCATTAATGTTGGCTACATACTTGCTTTTAACGCCTAACTGTAATACAGTAGGCCTGCGGTGCTTTTTGTCATGTACTGTGGCTTTCCCGCTCATAATTTGAATATGGTTGACTTTTTGACTTGCTGACATCAGCACCTGAGAAATTAGTCAAAATTCAAGCATCAGTAGTATAGGCGTTGAGTGAATGAGCTTCACTCAATGCCAAAGTACTTAGACAATTTTATCTATCTAGGCATTGGCAGCGTTGAGTAAGTAAGGCTCACTCAACTCTTTTTGCCTTAACCCTTTCTGCAGCCACTTCTACATGCATGACGTTGAGAGCGTTGAGTGAACATGCTTCACTCAACGCCTTGTGTCTTAGCTGCATTCTGCATTTTAAGCATTGAGAGCGTTGAATGAACATGCCTCACTCAACGCTTTCTACCTTAGCCATTTCTGCTTCTTCAACATCTTAAGCTATTGGATCCCTAGTTGGATTTGGGCTAGGTTCACTAAATTAGGATGTTTTACCCAACATGTATAGCTAGGGTCATGTGTGTGTCCTAGAGTGTAGGCCATGTCCTTAGAGTCAACACTACATGGACCAGCCATCAACAGATTGCATAAGACTCAAGACTTAGAGAAATTTTAAAGACTCAGAAAATGAGTTCGACGTTCGTCGAACTCAGTTCGACGAAAGTCGTGCTCAGCTCGACAAACTTAGAGAGAATTCTCTGAGCTGAACTCGACGAACTTGAATCTCAGGTCAACGATTTCCAGAGTATACTTCAACAGTCCAAGTCCAGAATTCTTCACACTTAGCTCTAGTCGACGAACTTAGTTCTCAGGTCAACGAACTTAGTTCTCAGGTCGACGATTGCTGGATATTCTACTTCAACATCATATTCCAGAAACATCTAAGTATTCTAAGTCCAGTATCACACTCCAGTCGACGAACACACCTTCTCAGCTCGATGAACTTGAATCTCGGGTCAATGATTTCCAGAGTATACTTCAACAGTCCAAGTCCAGAATTCTTCACACTTAGCTCCAGTCGACGAACTTAGTTCTTAGGTCGACGAACTTAGTTATCAGATCGACGATTGCTGGATATTCTACTTCAACATCTTATTCCGGAAACATCTAAGTATTCTAAGTCCAGTATCACACTCCAGTCGACGAATTCACCTTCTCAGCTCGACGAACTTGAATCTCAGATCAATGATTTCCAGAGTATATTTCAACAGTCCAAGTCCAGAATTCTTCACACTTAGCTCCAGTCGACGAACTTAGTTCTCAGTTCGACGAACTAAGTTCTCAGGTCGACGATTGTTGGATATTCTACTTCAACATCTTATTCCAGAAACATCTAAGTATTCTAAGTCTAGTATCACACTCTAGTCGACGAATTCACCTTCTCAGCTCGACGAACTTAGACCACGGTCTTGGCAAGATTTATCAAGTAGCAGTTAGAAGCTCTCAGCACGACGAAAATAGTTTTCAGGTCGACGAACCCAGTTCTAAGGTCGACGATTTTTGGACACGCTACTTAAAAATTCTTAAGTCCAAGAAACATGGAATTCTGAACTCTAGTCGATGAAGTTATATTCTCAGCTCAACGATCTTGATGCATAGAATTAGCAAGGGTCTAGAGAAAGCAGTTATCTGTTCTTAGGTCGACGATCTTGGATCTCAGCTCGACAAACAAAGATTATCTGGTCGACGAACTTGACATTTCTGCTCGACGAACTCCGGACATAGATCGACTAATTTTGTTCTATGCTCAATGAATTCTGTGAAGTTCCAGACTTAGAAATTTCTCTCTCTCTGTCCCTTTTCTATTGCAATAATTCCTGAGTAATGAATGCTAAATATTCTCTGAATATTTTCGTTAGAAGCAAGCATTGATTACGGTCTTCATCAGGATTATTGCTTGTCATTTTTCCATGGGACAGTTGGGGAAATCAATCAATGCAAATATTCTCCAGGCCGTCAGCATTAAATGAAGGAAGAAATTCAAATTCAGAAGGAAGATTACATAGAAATATAAAAAGGATTTTTCTTTTTCTTCCTCAGGAAGAATTGAGACAACAACACAGTGGATAGGCTTTTCTTCATCCTTCTCGTCTGAACATAGAGAACAAAAATACACAGGGTAATAACACAGCAAAATCAGAAGCCCTAGACCAGAGAAAGAACAACAAGCTGAAGAAGAAGAAGAACAATCATTTAAATCAAGAGTTTTCTTCTGTCTTCATCCCAGGATACTTCAAAGGACAACAATTACTATATCAGTCAAGAAGCACCTGGATTCCTGCTGGTCAAGGCTGAAACATTGAAGGCCTACACACCCTGAAGCAAAGCTCCATCCTTCCTGAATAAATCTAGATCTTAGGGGGAGCTTTGTCAAAATCAAGATCCACTAAAGTCTTCTCAGTTGTATTTGAGAAAGAGAAGACATAATCACTCTCTCATCCCCCACTATATAAAGAGTTCTTAACTCCCTTCAAAGGTTATTCATGGTTGCATGTCACCTGATCAAAAGACTTGAGGATTAGTTTTTGAGCACCTGAACAAAAGCTCATTGGTGGTAGTCACCTGATCAAAAACCTGAGTGGATTTCTATCAGGGTGGTAGAAGAGTGGATGTACCCAAGTTTAGGGGAACCACTATAAAATTCTTGTGTTGTCTGGTTGCTCTTTTTCTTTTATTCTTGCTGTGGTTGTGCTAGCTAGGTTGCTGTGTTTGTGATATGTTGTGCTAGATTAGTTTATCTTAGATTGTTTTTATTTACAACAAAAAGTCTTAATTTTTCAAGATACTCTATTCACCCCCCTCTAGAGTATTTCAGATCTAACCCTTACTTTCAATTGGTATCAGAGCAAAGTTCCTTTGGTTGTACAAGCTAACTCTTGAACCAAAAGATCCTGAGTTAGATCTGAGTTTTATTTCTATTAGATATATATTCACAGCATGGCACAGAACAAAGACTATGCAAGCACCAGACCTACAGTGTGCAACCTAAATAGGTTTTCCATCTGGAAGGAAAGAATAAGATTATATATGAATTCTATTGATTAGGACATCTACAACTCTATCTTGACAGGTCCTCCTAAAGCAACTGCCACTACATCTATAGCAGCTTCAAGCACCAATGCAGTTCTACCACCTGAGTGGACTGAAGCCCAGAAGAAAGCAAAGGTTGCTGATGCCAAAGCTATGAATATTCCGGCCCAAACAATGTCTGATGACATTTTCTAAAGAGTGGCATAATGCACATCAGCTAAGGCCATTTGGGACTCTCTCAACCAAATGGTGGCTGGATCAGCTGATGGGAGGAAAGATAAAAGATCTAATTTCATATCCCAATATGAGAACTTCAAGAAAGATGAAGCTGAATCTGTAGCAGATATGTACAGCAGACTGAGCTCAATCATCAATGAGTTGAAGACCCTAGAAAAGGACATCACCCTCACTGAGGTGAATGACAAAATCCTTATGTGCTTCCTAAGTACATGAGATTCAAGGATCTGGCCAATCAAGGAAGCCAGAAGTCTAAATGAGATTTCCACATAATCTCTTTTAGGAAAGCTCAAATCTTATGAGCAGCTCATTAAATACAGAGAAACAGCTGAGCAGAGAACACCTCCACCAGCCAGGAAGGAACACAACCTGACATTCAAGGCTGTTGAAGAATCTGAAGCCTCAACAGTGAATGAAGAACTAATGAGTCTCCTAGCCAAAAGATTTTACAAGATGGCAAGGAAGGACTTTAGAAGAAAGTCATCCAGACAGGATGACAAGCCAAGGTATGACAAAACCCCTACTAAAGAGGTGGTTTACTTTAGCTGCAGGAAACCTGGACACTTCATCTCAGAGTGTCCAGAAAATCAGAAGAAAGAGAAAAGAAGAGAGAAGGATACAAGAAGACAACAAAGTTCAAGACCTTCCTCCAACAAATACAAGAAGAAGGAGAAAGGCTTTGTAGCTGAATCCTAGAGTGAAACTGAGGATGAATCCACATCCTCCAGCTCCAGTGAAGATTAAGAAGAGGCAAGGGCCAAGGAAGTATGCCTCATGGCCATCGATGCTTCCAAGAGTCATTCAGATGAAGAAGAATCTGAAAATGAAGAAGCTTCAGAGACAGAAGCTGATCAGGTACTTTTATCTTTTGACTATAATTCTGATGCTTTCAAATTTGAATTTAAAACTATGTGTATTGATTTAATAAATTCTGAAAAGAAAATCAAAACACTTAGGGAAAAATTAGCTAATCAAGAAACTCTGATTGCTGAAAACAATAGGTTAAAAGAAGAATTAAATCTAGCTAATGAACAAATTAACTCCTTAAAAATTGAATTATGTAAGGTCAAACAACTTGAGGAATCTCTCAGTGGGAGAATCCTTAAGCTGATGGACATTACAAGCACAGTCAATGCCAGACTAAATGGCAAACTAGGCTTGGGTGCTTCATCAAGTTTACCCCCATTCTTAAAAAGAATATTTTATCAACCCCCATAAAATTTGTAGCTGCTAAGGGTAAATAAAAAATAGATAGAAACAATCCCAATCAACTTGAAATTAAACACAAAAATAAGGAAAGAAGAAAGGATAAGAAAATTAATATGCAGAATAATGTTTAGCAGATTTCGTCGAACTCAGATCGACGAAATGTGGCAAGTTCGTCGAACTCAAGTCGACGAACTCTGAACGCAAATTTATATAATAAATATTCGTCTTACTGCGATCGATGAACTCTGTATGGTTCGTTGAGCAGAGATCGACAAACTTGGGGCACAGAAAATGACTATGTTCGTTCTCTGAGCAAAGATCGACGATCTCATCCCGTTTCGTCGAACTCCGATCGACGAACTCACAACATTTCGTCGAACCCAGGAAGACTTAATAAAAATTATAACTATAACAACAACCCTAATCAAACCAGAAAACCCTTTAACCCTCTTGCTGATTGGATAATACCACCTAGAAGATATCACCCCTTAGGATATAGATCACAACCTGAATTCTCCGTGATATCTAGTTTTTCTTATCAGCAAAACAAAGGACCCAATATAACCTGGGTCAAGAACAATTAATTATTTTCTCTGCAGGAGAAGAGCTGTCCAGTTGTAAATCAACTATGGTATCTAGACAGTGGATGCTCCAAACACATGACTGGCAGCAAGGATAACTTACACAATTACAAGTCCAAGCTGGGACCAAAGGTAATCTTTGGTGATTCAAAGTGTGGCCAGTCTGAAGACTATGGAGAAGTAAGGATTGGAGCAGTCACATTCAAGAAGGTGACTTATGTAAAAGAACTCAAACATAACCTCATCTCTATCAGCCAATTATGTGATGAAGCTTATCAGGTACACTTTAACTCTACATCCTGTAATATTTGTAATAAAGAAAAACAAAAAGTTTTAATTGAAAATAGATAAGGAAACATATACTAAGTTGATTTTCTTTCTGCCAATTCAGATATTTGTTTGCTTAATATTGTTTGCAATCAAAATGAATTATGGCATAAAAGACTAGGACATGTGAACATGAAAAATATTGCTAGGTTATCTAAAGACGGTATTGTAAGAGGCTTACCTTCTGGTCCCTACAAGAAGGAAGGCCCTTGCAGGGCTTATCAACTTGGCAAGCAAACAAAATCTAGTTTTAAATCAATTAATAAAAGTGATTCACCTAGGATCTTGTACTTCCTACACATGGATCTCTTTGGGCCCATTAATGTACAAAGCCTAGAAGGGAAATCCTATACTCTAGTCATTATAGATGACTTCTCAAGATTCACTTGAGTGTTCTTTCTGAGATCTAAGTCAGATAACTTTAAAGTTCTTACAGATTTTCTCAGGACCATACAGATTAAGTACTCTACTCATGTTGCATTGATCAGAAGTGATCATGGTATAGAGTTTGAGTCTCTTCTTATGCATGAGTTCTGTGAGAAGGAAGGTATAAGGCACTGCTTCTCATCTCTTAGAACTCTCCAACAAAATGGGGTAGCTGAAAGGAAGAATAGAACCCTGATTGAAGCTGCAAGCACATTAATTACAGATGCTTATACACCACTATCCTTTTGGGCAGAGGCTGTAAGCACAACAATTATGTACTGAACAGAAGTTTGATACATAAACTTAAGAATAGGACTCCCTATGAATTACTTAAAGGGAAGAAACCAAAAATCACCTATTTTAAAGTATATTTGGATGCGTATGCTATATACATAATATTAACAAGAAATACATTAGAAAGTTTGAAGCTAAGGCTGAAGAGAGAATTTTTCTAGGATATTCCCAAGTAAGCAAAGCTTATAGGATATTTAACAAATCCTCTTTGAAAATTGAAGAATCTATACATGTAATATTTGATTAAACTAACATGTCTTTCAAGGAGAAAGAGATTTCTACCAGTAACACTTTGCAGGTACCTCACTTGTGTGAGAATTTGGATGGACTAAGCCTCACCCAAGATGTTCCAACACATCCTTCTCCACAAGTTATTGAAAACAGTGAAGATGAAACTTTGGAAGAGGCTGAACCTCATTCAACAGCAAACATAATTCCACAAGAGGAATTAAATCCAAATGTTGTTGCTGAACCAACTCCACTCACTGATCTTATCACACTAAGGGATCACCCTAGATCCCAAGTGATTGGAGACATAACAGTAGGTGTACAAACAAGGCATCAAATCAACCAAGATATGATGCATGTCTGTTTTCTCTCTCAAGTTGAACCTCAATCCATAAAAGATGCTGAGCAAGATCCCTACTGGATCATTGCAATGCAAGAGGAACTCAACCAGTTTGAGAGATGTAGAGTTTCGGATTTGGTTCCAAGACCCAAAGACTACCCAGTCATTGGAACCAAATGGATATATAGAAACAAATTAGATGCCCAAGGTGTAATTATGAGGAACAAGGCTGGGCTTGTTGCACAAGGATATAGGCAAGAAAATGCATAGACTATGATCAAACCTTTGCACTAGTTGCAAGGTTGGAAGCAATCAGAATCTTCCTTGCCTATGCTGCCTACAAGAAGTTCAAGGTATATCAGATGGATATAAAGAGTGCATTCCTGAATGGAGTACTAAAATAAGAGGTGTATGTTGAACAACTTCCAGGTTTTGTCTCTCCAACTCATTCTTCTTATGTATTTAGATTGCATAAAGCCCTCTATGATCTAAAGCAAGCTCGAATAGCTTGGTATGAGATCTTAGCTAGCTTTCTGATAGAGCATGAATTCACTAGAGGCATAATAGATAAAATATTATTCACTAGGCAACATAAGGATAAAATCTTGTTAGTACAAATTTATGTTGATGACATCATATTTGGGTCTACTGACTCTAAACTATGTAAGAGATTTTCTGACCTCATGCATTCTAAGTTTGAGATGAGTAGCATGGGTGAGCTCTCCAACTTCCTTGGTCTCCAAGTGAAGCAGCTACCTGATGGCATCTTCATCTCCCAAGCTAAATATGCTAAAGAGCTTCTCAAAAGGTTTGGGATGGCTGATGCCTCAGCAAAGAAAACACCTATGGCTACTAATGTTGTCATAGATTCTGATCCACATGGGAAACTTGTTGACTAGAAGTTATATAGGGGCATTGTTAGGTCCCTATTATATCTTACAGCTAGCAGACCTGATATCATGTTTGCCACATGCCTTTGTGTTAGGTTCCAAGTGAACCCTAAAGAATCTCACCTAATTTTCCTAAAAAGAATTTTGAGATATATAAAGAGTTGTCCTAGTCTAGGCCTATGGTGTCCCACTGAGTCAGAATTTGAGTTAACTAGATACTCAGATGCTAACTTTGCTAGATGCAAGGTAGACAGAAAAAGTACCTCAGAAACTTGCCAGTTCCTTGGTATGAGACTAGTGTCTTGGTTCTGCAAGAAACAATCATTTGTGTCCACATCAACTACTGAAGCAGAATACATTGCAGCTGGCAGTTGCTGTTCACAGATGTTGTGGATTCAGAATCAACTCCTGCACTATAGTTTCAACTTAAATAATTCAACTCTACTATGTGATAGCACAAGTGTTATATCCATAACATAGAATCCAGTCCATCACAGTAGGACTAAGCATATAGACATTAGACATCATTTCATTAGAGAGTGTGTAGATAAAAACAAAATTAAACTTGACTATATCTACACTGATTTACAAAGAGCTGATATTTTCACCAAACCCTTGGATGAAAGAAATCACTTGTTCTTTATAAATCAGCTTAGAATGATCAATGGAGAAGCCTTAGTTTAGTTTCTGTCTGCACTCGACGAATTTGCCAAAGTTCGTCGAACGGAGCTCGACGAACTGGAGAAAGTTCTTGAGATATTTGTTGAACGAAGATCGATGAACTCTCTGTGAGTGAAGTTGTGTTCGTCGACCGGAGATCGACGAATCTGCTTCAGAAAACTTTCGTCGAACAGAGCTCGACGAAATGTCTTTAAATCTTCAGACTGAGCTCGATGAATTGTTTACCTCCTAATTATTTCGTCGACCTCAGATCGAAGAATTATTTTATTTTTCGTGGAACAGAGTTTGTCGATTCATATTCTGGAAAATCTTATATCTAGGTTTTCTTCGCCTCCGTCCCGCACTTTCAGTTCTTTTGCACTTGATCTTCGTTTTTCTCTTGCAGGTGAACTAATGGCGATTCCAGTGGAAAATCTTGCAGCGATGAAATTCGACACTGTCTTTGATGTCGATTTCGATTCCTTCCAACACTCAGACCCTATCTTTCTGGACATCCTGCAACTCCTTGAAGAACAGCAGTTGAAGAATCTGTTGTCCACCAGGATCAAGATATCTGGCGCTGAGATCAGAGAGTGAGTCTATACTTCTTCCACCACAGATGAGAACTCTATGATTGGCACAATCTCTGGTAATGCTGTTCCACTTACTCCCGCCATTCTAACATAAATTTTTGGATTAATTAACAGTGAAGAAGAGTTAGAAATTGATACTGAGGAATTTGATGTGATGCTGAGTATGATGGGGTATACTGGAGAAACCCCAAATAAATAGCTGAAGAAACACCTGGCTGCCGAGTTCAAATTTCTAGTAGACATTGTGGGAAAAATGTTGCTAGACAAGCACACTGCCCATGATTACATAATCAGACACCAATTTCTGGTAATGTGTGCTGTGGTAAACAAGAAGCAGGTAAATTGGGCTCAGATCATGTTTGATCTGATTAAGAAAAAGAATACAAAGAAAGAGGTTTTCTTTGGAAGAATATTAGGAATCTTTCTAAAGGAGAAGGCTGCTGAATCACTAGTCTCCCCGACCATATTCATCAATGCCTCCAAGAGGCTCACCTGTGCCCTTTTTGGCAAGTGGGAGAGGACCATCACTAAGCCCTCTAAGGCTCCATCCTCTTCCTCCAGGCCTTCTGAAAGCACAAGGGCAGTAATAGTCTCTCCCTCACCCTCAGAAGCAGCTCCCTCCTCCTCCAACTTTCCTTCTCAACAACAACAACCACAACAACCAGTTCATATTCCTACTCCAACTCCATCTCCTGCCAATTCTCCACAAATAAATACCACTGAAATTCCTTCTTCCCCCATTCAAGAATCCCATCAACCCTCTCCTTCCCAATCACCACAACCCTCTCCACCTCAATCCCCCCTTCCACCTCACTTAACTATCACAGGTCCTGACACATTTATCTCCTCCCACACATTAAATCTTGTGATTCCCCCATCATCCCCACATCAAGAACCCATCCCCACACCATAAATTCCACCCTCTACAATAGCTCCTCCCTCTGTCCCATTCCCTTTCCTAGTCCAAACAGACCTACCATCTTCTGCACCTGACTACACACATACAGACATGGCTAGTGCATTTTCTGTTTGCTCCAATTGTGGTCATCATAATCCCTACTCCTCCACTGCCCCAGAATCCCTCTATTTAAACTTCTCTGATATTGCTAAAGATCTACTTGCATTCATCTCTCCCACTCTTCAAACTCTTTTAAATAAAGCTCTAGCTCCTCTCATTGCTTCCATCCAAACTCTATCTGCCCAAGTTGCTGCTGCTCTATCTCCTGTCCCTTCTTCTGAGGGATTGGCTCCAGGACCCTCTGCAGCCAGTCAGGGGGAGATACTTCATGATGAAGAAGCTCCAGTAACAACAGCAGTAGAGTTTAAAGCAGCAACAACAGCAGCAAAAGCAGCAGCAGAAGCAGAAGCAATAACAGAGTTTGATTCTTTTATGACTGATTCTTCTGAAGATATACAAGATCCTTCTGCAATCATAGACTTAATAGAATCAGATACTGAGATGGATGAGCCTGCTTTGGCTGAAATAGATACTGCTGGTGATTACATTATAAATCCCACAGTAGATCTACTAACTTTATTGAGTATTTTTGATATAGCTTGTTTGAATAATCTGCCAGCAGATAACATCAAGCCATCTTTGACTATAGTTCCCTACACCTTTCCCATAAGCCCCAAAGTTGCCAAGAAACTAAAGGACAGATTTGCAGTAATAGAGATTCCAGCCATTCCATCTCCACCACAAGTTGTTTCCCCCATTATCTCATCTTTTTCTGCTCCAGTTTTTGTTATGGATGATTCACCCATGCCTGATCTTGATACACTGATCATGGCAGATATAGAAGAATAAAATAAAACAGTGACTGAAAGCACTGTTTTGTATAACCCTCCTATTCCAGCTTCAGCTCCTTCTCCAGCTACTCCTCCAGCTCCTACTCAGGCTGAAAAGCCAATTGATAAATTTGTACTAAAGGCCATTGATGTGTTATATGATGCTCCTCTGATTCTGATGATGAGGACGATGATGAAGAGGACTCAGATGATGAGCCCAAGAAAAAGAAAGTATCTAAGAAGAGGAAAGCTCCTCCACCTCTTGTCCCAAAACCAAACCCAGCAAATGACACTCCATATTATATACTCTAGAAGATTACACCTTATAAGGGCATGCCAGCATGGATGTGGCTGTCCAAAAATAAATAGAAAGAAAGGAAGAAAAGCAGAAGATATTCCCCACCTCCTCAAAGATACATAAAAGATCCTCCTCCTCCTCTACCTGCGGCTGGTGCTTCCAGTTCTTCAACTCAGAGGACTACCCAGCTTTAAACCTATCAAAGACATCAGGGTAAGTCCTCCTCTTCAGAAAGCAGCCAGCAAAGGCATTATTCATCTGGCAAGTAGCAGCATAAACATCAACAGCAACAATTCATTGAGCATCAAAAGGCTGAAAGCCCCAAGAGACCTGCTTCTCCTCCTATACCATTTGAAGATCCAGAGTCAGCTACAACTGCTAGGATGGCCAGATTCCAGGAATTTGTTGGCCTATCCAAGATCAACAAAGCAAGAGCTAAAGGAAAGGATCCATCTGAATATACTATAGTGTCCAAGTACAGAAAGAAAGAACTTAACAGGTTTGATAAGGCTAACAAATTTTTCATTATTGATGATTATATGAAGTTACATACTGAAGTTGTAGTGCCAAGAGCCACCTCCCTTAACATCATTGGAGCTGCTGACATGACCATGACAAAAGCTCAAGTAGCAGATCCAAACAGGGAGATCAAGTTTACACAGCCTGGTGATAAAACTAAGGAGGATAAGCCAAAGGAGCCTAAGAAGAAGAAATGAACTTTAAACTGTTTAAGTCTTTTGATTATTTTAAAACTGTGTATTTATATTCTGATACAAAGCTCGGTGTATATATATATATATATATCTGCTGCACATTTAAATTTTTCATGTCAGATATATGTTTTATTGGTTTGTTATTAATGTGAGTCTGTAATTAGTGACCTTACCCAAATAGGGGGAGATTGTTGGATCCCTAGTTGGATTTGGGCTAGGTTCACTAAATTAGGATGTTTGACCCAACATGTATAGCTAGGGTCATATGTGTGTCCTAGAATCTAGGTCATGTCCTTAGCGTCAACACTACATGGACAGGCCATCAACAGACTGCAAAAGACTCAAGACTTAGAGAAATTTCAAAGACTCAGAAAATGAGTTCGACGTTTGTCGAACTCAGTTCGACGAAAGTCGTACTCAACTCGACGAACTTAGAGAGAATTCTTTGAGCTGAGCTCGATGAACTTGAATCTCAGGTCAATGATTTCCAGAGTATACTTCAACAGTCCAAGTCCAGAATTCTTCACACTTAGCTCTAGTCGATGAACATAGTTCTCAGGTCGACGAACTTAGTTCTCAGGTCGACGATTGCTGGATATTCTACTTCAACATCTTATTCCAGAAACATCTAAGTATTCTAAGTCCAGTATCACACTCCAGCCGACGAATTCACCTTCTCAGCTCGACGAACTTGAATCTCAGGTCAACGATTTCCAGAGTATACTTCAATAGTACAAGTCTAGAATTCTTCACACTTAGCTCCAGTCGACGAACTTAGTTCTCAAGTTGACGAACTTATTTCTCAGGTCGACGATTGCTGGATATTCTACTTCAACATCTTATTACAAAAACATCTAAGTATTCTAAGTCCAATATCACACTCCAGTCGACGAATTCACATTCTCAGCTCGACAAACTTAGACCACAGTCTTGGCAAGATTTATCAAGTAGCAGTTAGAAGCTCTCAGCTCGACGAAACTAGTTCTCAGGTCGACGAACCCAGTTCTGAGGTCGACAATTTCTGGACACGTTACTTCAACATTCTTAAGTCCAAGAAACATGGAATTCTGAACTCCAATCAACGAAGTTATATTCTCAGCTCGACGATCTTGATGCACAAAATTAGTGATGAGTCCGATTTATATAGGGTTTTTCGGACTCATCTGGGCTAGTTTTCACGTGTTTGCACTTCACTTTTAGTTCGTTATCGTATATATTTCATCTTATCTTTTTTTCCATAGGAAGTGCACACTTAGGCCCTTGGTTATGTATTTTGTACTTTTAATATTTGTACTCCCTTTTTGTGCTCGTCTGGAATGTCTGCACATATCAGTGCTGGGTTTAGGAGTTGTGTGCGTGTTCCGGGGAAGTTTAGAAGCAGGAATATCTGTGGACGATCATCGAATATAGTGTGCACGACCACTGGTCGTGCGCCGATGATCGTGCGCAATGTAGCCTGATTTCCAAAATCTGCCTGGGTTAATCGCACAACCACTGGACATAGTGCGCACGACCACCGGACGTGCGCCACTGATCGTGTGCATTGATTCCTCTTTTCCTGGAGTCCTGTCTGGGGTAATCGCACGACCATTGAACTTAGTGCGCGCGACCACTGGTCGTGTGTCACTGCTCGTGCGTGTTATCCCAGTTCTTCTTCCTAATCTGCCATGCCAGTGCGCACGATCACTGGACATAGTGCGCACGACCACTGGTCGTGCGCTCGTGATCATGCGTATTGTTCAATTATGCTTTCTATAAATATCGCAGGTCTCGCCCTAATTCGAAATCTTTGGAGATTGCTCGATATTTCTCCGTCTTTTCCGCATTCTCCGCCATTTTTCATCATCTTCCACCCTAGGGAGGTGCTCAGGGCAAGCTTTCACCGCCAAATCCAAGTCAGAGCTTCCTCTCGGCATCCTCCATCATCTCTTGGGTTCATTTCAAGCTTCAACGCCATAGCCATCAAGCAAAGGGAAGCTTGCAACTTTCGTCCGCTATCGTGACACGAAGAAGACGGGCCATTGGAAGGTGGTGACAGCCCTTCTCTACCCCGGACGCAGTTGAGGACCGAGCTTGGATGCGGATTGACAACCCGACGATTCCAATCGTAAATTCTCAGCAAGACTTCGGATTCGGTCGATCTCTTGACTTGTTCTTCCTTTATTGTTGTATATGTGTGTTAAAACTTCATTTATATTGATGTTGTTGCACTTTAGATGTAAACTTTATTAGATTCATGTATATGTGATTCTCTATTATTTTACGCTTTAGTTGCTTGAGGTGCGCCATATTTCATCCACCACCATCCACCCTTACCGCACTAGCAATTGCTAGTGGCGTGTGTTGTGAAGAGGTGCTCACGACCCTCATTCCGCCGTTCTAACCACCTCATCCGCAAGCCTACTCGCCCATCCGCCTAGTGATTCGGTGCATAGCGGCCCGACTAGTCTTCCATGCCGCCTAGAAAAGCATCGCATAGCGGCGTTGCATAGGAGTAGTTGTTAGCCTTTTATTTTCTTTTTTCGCAAATACAACCCCCCCTAGTTAACTCATACCTAAGGACTTCAATCTCAAGTCCTCCTCAAAATTAACTCCACCTTACTGTGTTCCTTGAGAGATTGATACTTGGGAAAACTCGCCCATTTTATATTACTTGTGCGATCGGTTCACTGTCGTGATCTTTAGCATCAATTAGTAAGGGTCTAGAGAAAGCAGTTATCTGTTCTTAGGTCGACGATCTTGGATATCAGCTCGACGAACAAAGATTATCTGGTCGACGAACTTGAAATCTCTGCTCGACGAACTCTGGGCATAGATCGACGAATTTTGTTCTCTGCTCAACGAATTCTGTGAAGTTCCAGACTTAGAAATTTCTCTCTCTCTGTCCCTTTTCTATTGCAATAATTCCTAAGTAATCAATGCTAAATATTCTCTGAATATTATCGTTAGAAGCAAGCATTGATTACGGTCTTCATCAGGATTATTGCTTGTCATTTTTCTATGGGATAGTTGGGGAAATCAATCAATGCAAATATTCTCCAGGACGTCAGCATTAAATGAAGGAAGAAATTCAAATTCAGAAGGAAGATTACACAGAAATATAAAAAGGATTTTTCTTTTCCTTCCTCAGGAAGAATTAAGACAACAACACAGTGGATAGGCTTTTCTTCATCCTTCTCGTCTGAACATAGAGAACAAAAATACACAGGGCAATAACACAGCAAAATCAGAAGCCCTAGACTAGAGAAAGAACAGCAAGCTGAAGAAGAAGAATAACCATTTAAATCAAGAGTCTTCTTCTGTCTTCATCCCAGGATTCTTCAAAGGACAACAATTACTATATCAGTCAACAAGCACCTGGATACCTGCTGGTCAAGGCTGAAATATTGAAGGCCTACACACCCTGAAGCAAAGCTCCATCCTTCCTGAACAAATCTAGATCTCAGGGGGAGCTTTGTCAAAATCAAGATCCACTAAAGTCTTCTCAGTTGTATTTGAGAAAGAGAAGACATAATCACTCTCTCATCCCACAATGTATAAAGGGTTCTTAACTCCCTTCAAAAGTTATTCCTGGTTGCAAGTCACCTGATCAAAAGACTTGAGAATTGGTTTTTGAGCACCTGATCAAAAGCTCATTGGTGGCAGTCACCTGATCAAAAACCTGAGTGGATTCCTACCAGGGTGGTAGAAGAGTGGATGTACTCAAGTTTAGGGGAACCAATATAAAATTTTTGTGTTGTCTGGTTGCTCTTTTTATTTTGTTCTTGTTATGGCTGTGCTAGCTAGGTTGTTGTGTTTGTGATATGTTGTGCTAGATTACTTTATCTTAGATTTGTTTTTATTTACAGCAAAAAGTCTTAAGTTTTCAAGATACTCTATTCACCCCCCCTCTAGAGTATTTCAGATCTAGCCCTTACTTTCATAAGCATTGAGAGTGTTGAGTGATCATGCTTCACTCAACATTTTTTTCTTTAACTAATTGTGTCATGGCGTTTAGAGCATTGAGTGATCACGGCTCACTCAACGCTTTCTGCCTTTGCCAGATTTTCTGTTTCAGAATTCAGTTTGAGCACGACGAACTTAGAACATAGTTCGACAAACTTTGAGCTCAGCTCGACGAATAAGTAATAACTTTGTTCGACGAATTTAGAGTTCAGTTCGACGAACTCTGAGCTCAGCTCAATGAATGAGTAAAAGTTCAACTCGACGAACTCAGAACTTAGTTCAACGAACTCTGAGCTCAGCTATTCAGCAATATTGAAGCTAAGGAGTTGAGTGAGTGAGATACACTCAATGCATGTGGACTTAGCCACTTTTTAGCTCATTTTTCTTTAGGCTTTGACTGTATTAGCCTGACTCACAACCTTTTGATGTATGACGTTGAGTGACTTGACTTCACTCAATGCCTGTAAACATAGCCACATTCTAAGCTTGTCACTTCATGGATTTAATTAAATAGGCTTTACTCAGAGCTATAAGTCATCTGATGTTGAGTGAATGACCTTCACTCAACGCATGTGGACTAATACTCTTTCCTGTCTTTTCATCACTTAGGTAAGAACTTACCTGACTTTGCCACTTACCCTATTTGTCCCATCACTGCTTACCGGGACAATCTACAATCATTAAACTTGAACACAAGTTAGATCACCACATGTGTGTATATTGTTTGCTGGTCCTTGTTCAAATCCAGGACATTGGGATCAATGGACCCAACAAAAGCTAAAGTTTAATCAGGAAAAGACATTGTCATCAAAGAGCCAAGACAATCTTAGATCATTTTTTATATCTGTCTTATTATTTATGTTTCCTTTATATTTTGTTCAGCACTTCTCATGTACGTCATAATTATTATATTTTTGTATTGTGGTATATACAATTAAATTGAGGTTATGACTTCTCCAAATAGGGGGAGATTGTTGGGTACAATGGAAACAATGTACTTGATTTAAAGAAGCCCTATCAACTCAATAATATACACAAGTTTGTATTTGATGTATGTTTCAGTTCATGCATGCAGGTTAGTCTATGTCATGTTGATTGGACAGGTGGTCCAAGTGACATTGACAGGTGGACTCATAGAAGCTGACTGCAAAGGTAGAAAATTGACTAAGTCCACAGGTGTCGAGTGAAGCCAGTTCACTCAACGCCATATAGCTAATAGTGCTGAGTGAAGTCAGGACATTCAAAGCAAAAAAGGACTAAGTACAAAAGTGTCAACACATTTCACAACTATGTCGACACCTTTGTAGGAGAAGTGTCGACAGTTCAAGTTAGCTGTGTCGAGACAATTCAATTATATCGACACCTTAAAGATTCAAGAAAGCTGTGTCGAGACAAGTCAGTTATCTCGACACCTTGAATGATCAAGTCAACTGTGTCGAGACAATTTAGTTATCTCGACGCCTTGAAGATTAAAGTCAGTTCTGTCGAGACAATTTAGTTATCTCGACGCCTTCAAAATTAAGTCAGTATTATTAAGACAAGTCAAATATCTCAACACCTTAAAGGTCAAGACAGTAGTGTTGAGACAATACAACTGTCTCGACACAATTAAGAACTGAAATGAAGACTTAGAGATGTCGACACCAAGCAGACAGTAGTGTCGAGACAATTCAACTGTCTCGACGCAGTGAAGATTTAAAGATGTCGACACCAGCAAACAGTTGTGTCGAGACTGCTAAGATGTCTCGACACTTTGCAGTTTACACTAAGTATTATTGTGTCGAGACACTTGGGATATCTCGACACTTATGATTCTGAAGATATACAGATTCAACACAAAAGTGTCAAGTCAAGTCAAAAATGTCACATCAGCTACAGTAATGTGATATCTCATCAGAAACTGTTTGAAGAAGAACTTGAAGTATGATGATGTAATGATGATGTCATCAACCAGAAGCCAACAACCAGAGAACAATCAAAAGAATCACATAATCAATCATTTTTCTCTAAGTCAGAGGAGGGCGACAACCTCAAGAAGAAGGAAGATTAAGGTCTTCAAGAAAATCTTTTGATCCTTTCAACAAATTGATTAGTGGATTAAGGTGGATCTATTTTACAAGTTCTTCAAGGAAATCAAGCTGATCATCATCAAAACATTGTAGATTCAGAGAAGAATCATCTCAGTCAGTCTGCTTATCAAGAATCTATCATGTGCTGCTGAGTTGAAGAATCTGAATTCTCAGATAAGTCAGATTACAGAATGGTTGTTTTCTGAGATTATTTTCTTTCTTATTTACCTCTTAATTTTGTAAGATCTTTTTGAGATCTGAGTGGGTAGGAGATAAATTCTCTGAGTTATAAGCCTGATTTATGATGACAGAAGTAGGGTTCTTGAGGTACCTGAGGTAGGTGATTTGTGTGGGATCGCTGAGGTGTAAACATGTGTTATAAAGGTTGGGGTAGGGTTCTTGAGGGACCTGAGGTAGGAGATTGGGTGGATCTCTGAGGTAGGATCTGTTGGTCTGAGTTGTAAGTTTCTTAACAGAAACTGAGTCTATAAGATCTGTTGATCTGAGTTGATGAGGAGGAGATATAATCTTATCTAGCACATTGCTAGTAAGGAAGAAGGGGGAAAGTGGATGTACCCTAGATAGGGGAACCACTATAAAATTTCTGTGTACTCTATGGATTGCTTGTTCTGTGCGTTTGTGATTATTTATTTTTAAGATTTTGCTAAACCTTTAGTAAAAGTAATAAACAAATATAAAAGACATATATTCATCCCCCCCCCCTCTAGGTGATTAACTACTCATAGATTTATCTTTCACCTTTCTCACCGCATCTTGCTCATTTATAGGATAAGATGATATACTTTTTCTCTTTCCTGGATCATGTGGAAGCATCTCTACATCATATGCAGACCCTATTACAATGTCTTGAGTATCAAGTGTTGGCAAATGAGGCAAATTTTCGCTATCTTGAAATGCAGTAAGGGATAACTCTTCATTTTCACAATTTTGATTTGGAGGTTTATATCTTGAAGTCTCTTGAGATTTTAATTTCTTTTGAAATATAGATGAGATGACACTAGACTTCTTTTTTTGACTCTCCATATTGCAATATTCATCAATCCTATATCAATGTTGGAATTAACAAAATATTAGACAAAGTATTTAAAAACTGTCTACTCCACTTGACCCTTTACCGGCCAATACTACGGAGTATCCCTACAATCATTCATCACAGAGACTGTGTTTTGCTTAGTCACTACTTGACTAATACCTCAAAACACCCCTAAAAATAAATGAACATAAAGAGTGATATAGAAATGTTTAATGCAAATTTGGGGAAATTTTAAACATAAATAGGAGAAAAAACTCACAAAGGCTGTCATCTGATTCATGTTCACTCATAAAGGCTGAAAATAAAGAGTGATTGAATCATCTGAATTCTGATTCATGTTCACCCTATCAATATAAAAACAGAGTTTAATTCCTTTGTTGGCAACTTAATGTGATATTTGACTACACATATATCATACATAAGCAATAATCACACATACATAAGACAAAGAATGCTCAACTGACAACTGGAAGGGTTGGATTAGGGGAAGAAATCGGTCAATACTAAATAATAAGTCTTAGTATCTTACTATTCAACAAGGACTTCCACTCTTCTACCAATCTACCGCCTGAGACTTGAGAGCTGAGAGGAGGGTTCTGGTCTAGAAGCTCGTTGTCGTCGCTCGTCGCCGAGATCGGGATTCGGGAGAGAAGCAGCGCCACCGCGCCG
Source organism: Platanthera guangdongensis (assembly GCA_039583875.1). Classification (NCBI taxonomy): domain Eukaryota; kingdom Viridiplantae; phylum Streptophyta; class Magnoliopsida; order Asparagales; family Orchidaceae; genus Platanthera; species Platanthera guangdongensis. The sequence continues at coordinate 22,613,998 of CM077164.1, forward strand.
GGCGCCTGGAATTAATTTAACAAGAGATCAGGAGAGGCAGAGAGGGACTGCGAGATCGGGAGAGGCGGGACTGCCGACTGCTGGCGCCGAGATGGACTGCGAGATCAGGAGAGGCGGAGACCTAATCCTAGAATTAATTTAACAAGCGATTCACAGACTTTTAGAAGAGCCCGAGTTGCGCCTCTTGTTACTCCACTTCCGTTGTCCCGCAATCGACATGGTTCGCGAACCGCTGGTTGCGAGACGCGAAATCAACCAGGGCTCGGGTAATTTATGGGTACAGAAAATTAATTTTGATCTGCGAATATCTACATTTGCACTGTTAATAACCTTTTGCACAAAAAGGCTTGTCGGTGTCCCTAGCCACCCCCCCCCCCCCCCCCACTAAATCTGCCCTTGATGGTGGCATGGTGTGCATGAGGAGCTGTGCACACAGGTTTATTGATAGTATTTTTAGAATCAAGTTTGTTCACGACAGATATTTCATCATAAAATGTTGAATGCACGGATTTTAACGTGTGACAAATATTATGCCATAGTTGATGAGATTGACCCCAATTTATGTGAGAAGCGCTCGAATTTCAGTCGTCAATCGCATTTCCCGTTCGACGATCGTCTAGCAGTTCGTCGATCGACGATTCCCGGTAGACGATTCCCGGTCGACGATCCCCGGTCGACGATCCCCGGTCGACGAATCCCGGTCGACGATTCCCGGTCGACGATTCCCGGTCGACGATTGCGCTTTCCCGTTCGATGATCGCCCAGAGTTCGACGATCGACTTTTCCCAGTCGTCGATCACTTTCTCCCAGTCGTCAATCGAGTCTTCCCGATTGTCGATCGCCTCTTCCAGTCGACGATCGCCAAACACCCAGTTCGGGATGAAATACCTGAACGTCTTCTACACCATCAAGTCTACTCGTGTTGACGTTGCTGGGACTAAAGATGAGGCGCATTGGGTCGAAGATGAGGACTTCTGCAGGGATTACCTGCTGAACTGCCTCTCCTCCAGCCTGTCCAGGAACTACATCAAGATGCAGTCTGCTAATGAGATCTGGGAAGCACTGGAGGAGCACTTCAAGCAGGAGGAGGACCTCTCCAAGGCTCATCTGGTGGACAAGTTCCACTCCTTCAGCTTCAACGAGGAGAAAGCCATTCTCCCTCAGGTATCCGAATTTGAAAATTTGGTTGATTCCCTGCATAGTGAGTCTATTAGTCAGCCAGATCGTTTTGTTGCGGGCACAATTGTGAATAAGTTGCCCTCCTCGTGGTACAATTTTAAAACGGAAATATACCGCGAGAAGATGCAGGTTGGTCTGAACTACATCAAGCGTTTCATACGCATTGAGGACGAGAACAGGGCGAAGTACTCCTTGGAAGCTGTTGGCAAGCAGAAGGCTGCTGCCAACATGATTTCAAGCTCTAAGCGTGCTCCTCCCCCTCACAAGACCAAAACATCTCGTAGTAGCCCCCAGGTTGCAGGACCGAGTAGACCCTCTAAGAAATTTAAGGGTAAATGTTTTAACTGCAATAAGTGGGGACACTGCGCATCTGACTGCAAGTTACCGAGTAAGGAAAGAACTAAGGCACCACAAGAGGGAAACCAGGCCCATCTGGTTAGTCAAGCTGAGCCATCCGACTTTATTGCCATGGTCGGACACGAGCAGGCTAGCACGAAGTGGTTCCTGGATTCTGTGGCAACGTGTCACGTCTGCAACAATGTTAATCTTTTGACAGGGCTGAAGAATGCAAAGGAATCAGTGACTGTAGCAGATGGAGGAACAGCTGACGTATTGAAGGTGGGGAACGCAACTCTGATGCTCTCCTCATGTAAGTCTTTACTTTTAAAGAACGTAAAATTTATTCCTTCTTTATCTGTTAACTTAGTGTTTATTAGTTTATTTTGTGATGATGGTATGTCAGTTAACTTCTGTAGCGGTAGAGTGACTCTGTCAGTTAACTCTCACTACTTTGGATGTGCATACGTCCAAAATATGATGTACCGTCTGAGTCTAGCAAATGAGGTAGTGCAACAAGTTCAATTGAATTTAGTTAGCCCTAGGACTCTATATGAGAGACTAGGACACGTAAACTATAGGAAAATGTTCCAAGTCACTAGAACTCACAAGATCACATTAGACACTAAGTCTCCTCTTGTAAAATGTGAAGTGTGTGCTCAGACTAAGATCACTAGGAAACCTTTTGGCACGGTTACTAGGAGCACAACACCTCTTGAGCTTATACATTCCGATATTTGTGACTTTAAGAGTTTTGTCACTATAGGTGGAAGGAAGTATATGATCACGTTCATAGATGACTGCACAAGGTTTTGTCATATTTCGTTGCTTAAAACTAAAGACGAAGCGTTTGAAAAATTTTGCCTTTTCAAAACCAGGGTAGAAAACCAATTAAGCATGAAAATAAAGCGATTTAGGAGTGATAGAAGAGGAGAATATATGTCCAGTGAGTTCAGATGCTTCCTTACTTCACAGGGCATCATAACAGAAACCACTGCTCCCTACTCCCCCCAATCTAATGGCATAGTCGAGCGCAAGAATAGAACGTTAACAGAAATGTTGAAATCTATGCTGCTCACTGCAGGCATGCCTTCCGCTTATTGGGGAGAAGCAGTCTTGACTGCGAATCACATTCTGAATAAAGTTCCTCATGCTAAGTTAGAGGTTACACCCTACGAGCTTTGGTTTAAGCGACCCCCGTCTTTAACTAGACTTAAGACCTGGGGATGTATAGCCTATGTCAGGGTTCCTGACCCTAGACGGTCTAAGGTTGGACCTAGGACCATTACATGTGTCTACTTAGGTTGTGCTGAAGATAGTGCTGTAGATAGATTTCTTGATATTTCTAATAATATCATAATAGAATCTAGGGATGCAGTGTTTTTCGAGGATAAATTCCTCAAAGATAAGAACCTCACGATCCCAGGTATACAAGCAACTATTACTGAGGAAGATCCTGAATCAGTACCGAGCACCTCCTATTCCGTTCCGGTAGATAACTCTGGCCTAGAGTCTAGGAGGACTTCAGTGAGAGAGAGAACCCCCAGAACCTTCGGTAGTGATTTTGTCACTTACCACGTTGAGGATGATCCATCTACCTTTAAGGAAGCGATGAGATCAAGGGATTCCCTACTCTGGAAAGAAGCTATTGAGGATGAGATGAACTCTCTCCTTCAAAACGGCACCTGGACGTTAGTTGATAAGCCAAAAGGGGATAAAACTGTAGGGTGCAAGTGGGTTCTGAAAAACAAGCTAAATCCCGATGGTAGCGTAGCTAAGTATAAAACACTCCTGGTGGCTAAAGGTTTCACACAAGTAAGCGAAGTAGACTATTTTGATGTATACTCACCCGTATGTCACTTAGCAACCATTAGGGTTCTTCTTGCAATTTCGTCCATTGAGAACTTTGTTGTTCATCAAATGGATGTGAAGATTGCGTTCTTGAACGGAGATCTGACCGAAGAGATCTACATGAGTCAACCTGAAGGTTTCATTGTAGACGGTCACAAAAACAAGGTACGAAAGCTTTTAAAGTCGCTATACGGATTGAAACAAGCACCGAAATTATGGCATGAGAAGTTTGACTATACTGTAAAGAACATGGGATTCATGTCGAGTCTCTCGTACAAATGTCTTTACATACGTCATAGATCAGACAAAGTCGCTATAATATGCTTGTACGTGGATGATATGCTGATTCTTGGTTCTGATCAATCCGTGGTGGATGACGTTAAGTCAGAACTAATGCAGACGTTTAGCATTAAAGACCTCGATATAGTTGACACTATACTAGGTTTGCAAGTGAGCTTTGGGAAACATGACATTTCCCTAAGTTAAAGCCACTACATCCAGTCCATGTTGGACACGTGGGGATACAGTGAACGTAAAGCGGCTGAGACACCATACGATTATTCTAACCGCTTAAAGCCCAATGATAGAGTTGCGGTTCGACAGTTAGATTATTCTAAACTGCTTGATAGCCTCATGTACGCTATAGTCTGTACGAGACCTGACATAGCCTTTACGGTCGGCATGTTAAGTAGGTTCACTAGCAATCCTGGTCACGACCATTGGGATGCCCTCGATAGGCTGATGAGATACTTAAAGCACACCTGATAGTATGCTTTATGTTATAGTGGTCATCCTCCAGTTCTGGAAGGATATTCTGATGCATCATGGTGCTCAGAAGTAAACGACAGCAAGTCCACTAGTGGACTCCTCTTCACACTAGAAGGAGCAGTTGTAACCTGGAAGTCCAAGAGACAGTCATGCATTGCACTCTCATCTATGGAATCCGAACTCTATGCTCTAGCTTCAGCTAGTGAAGAGGCGGAGTGGAAAAGAGATTTGGTGATGGACATTCCACTGTCGAGCCTGAAACTAAGTTCTGTTGCAGTTTACTGTGACAATCAGGCTACTAAATTGATTGCTACGAACACGTTGTTCAATATCAAAAGAAGGCAACTACGGATGAAACAAGTCTGGCTGACCTCCCTTACGAGTCAAGGGATTGTGAACCTCGTTGATGTGAGGTCTAAAGATAATGTTGCAGACGCCCTTACTAAAGGATTAAATAGAGCTCTCACAATTAAAACATCGGGGGAAATGGGATTAAAGTTCATAGAAATATGAAACTTTCCTCCAACATTTATGTTTTGATGCGTACGAGCCTATAGCTGTCAACATTCAAGCATCTAAATAGTAACAGACTGAAAACCCCAAATAATTTCTTGATGAAAACTCAAGATGGTTGGATGCTGGTTATTCCACACTTGATAACTTAACGTCCTCCCATTGTAAGTTGATTCAAGAGTTATTCAACTGGGAATTGAAAGTCGTTGTAAATGTTAACCTAAACATTATTGGTCACAGCACATTATTCCACATTTGATAATGTTTCATGCGATGTGTGCCCACATGTGTTGGTGAGGCACATAGTGATCCGTAATGAGTAAGGTAACATGACTAGTCCTAGTTAGACTGGATGAGATGCTGACAGAGTTACTTCACCGTTGCTAGAAGTACTAAGCTTATTTAGTGAGAACTAGTTTACTTTAAATGTTATTGCATATGTTTATGAATTCATAGAGTCTGACTCATGAAATTCCTTGCAGGCTATGATGGAGATTATGGAGGAGCTGTAGACCTGGACATGGATGACGATGATCTACTAGATGAGTAGAATCATCAAACATTTAATTCATGTCTTTGTTTTGTAATAATTATTCAGACTATGTTTTTGGACAGCATCTGTGTGATGGTTTGTCGTTTAGGCAAAACCTTTATTTTTGATTTATTAGTATGATCTGTCCTGAGTGTTTTTGCTTAGTTTGAATTATTATTTTGTCTACACTTCAGCACCCCGAAACGTCACCGTTATTTGCCACGAATATAGGAGGAGATTGTAAGTGTATATTCGGACGAATAACGGGCTCGGGTGCTTTGCGCGTTTAAACCCTAGGTTTAGCCATATATATACCTAGCTGGGGGCAACGGAGAGTAAGTTTCACGTAGACTTTCCTCTGGATGCTTCGAGCGCCTCTCACATTGGTGATCGTCGAATGGGCGATCGTCGAATGCAAGCCCTGGTCCCGCGACGGGGAAGACGCGACGGCGAGCTCTTTGTTCAGCGGCGGCGAATGTGACGGCGAGCCCAAGCAGGCGGCTTCAAGGGGACGCGAAAGGCCCAGGAGCGATCGACGATCAGGATGCTGAGAACGGCGACGACGAACCCTTTATTCCGCGAAAGCGAACGCGACAGCGAGCCCTTTATAGGCGGCTTATAGAGCGACGTCGTCGTTCTTCAGTCCTTCGTTCTTTGTCGGCGAAGGAAGAAGGAGGCGGAGAAGAACAGTCGCGAAAAAGCAAAGGAGAACGGCGGCGACTATCGGGAACGAAGGCGAACCCTAGAATCGCGAACGAGCGCCAGAGGGGAGTTGTTTCGAGAATGTGAGAGGCGCTCGAAACATCCGGAGGAAAGTCTAAGTGGAACTTACTCTCCGTTGCCCCCAGCTAGGTATATATATGGCAAACCTATGGTTTAAACGCGCAAAGCCACCGAGCCCGTTATTCGTCTGAATATACACTTACAATTTATAGAAACCTCGAACTAGAAATAGCAGGATTTTCCCTCTCCCCCACTAGTGAAGTGGAGAGTTATGGGCATTACCACCATGTGCGTGATTTGCGCACCCGATCTGCACGATAATCACTGTGCACGGGATCCCAACCGCTGTGCGAAATCCCATGTACCGGCCGTTCCATTGGCCGACCGGCGGCCTCGGCCAACCCCATAAAGGTCGTCTCCCCTTGGCCCCTTGGTGCACGGGCGGGCTCGTCCTCGGCCGGCCCTGCGACGGCCGATCGCCCCTTGGACGCCCGATACTCGGGCGGCCACGAGAGGCCCCACAAGGGGCAGCCACCCGGCGCTAGGTAGGCCTCAGCCTCATCCGGCCCCTCAAGGAGAGGGCGCCCTAAGGCCGCACGACGTACGGGTGACCTCATTCTAGGCCAGCCTCACAAGAAGAGGCCATCTTAAGGCCGACTGGCACGAGGGTGGCCTCCGCCTTGGCCGGTCCCGTAAGGGCCGGCGCTCGGGGCATGGAAGGCCTCAGTCTCGGCCGGCCCCGCAAGGGCCGGTCGCCCCATGGCCTCTCGGCGCACGGGTGACCTCGATCATGACCATCCTCGCAAGGTCTGACTACCCCTTGGCTGCCTCCCAGCACAAGGGGTGGCCTCGGCCGGCCTCGCCCGGACCCGCCAAGGCCACCGACCACCTTGGCCTCTCACCAGAAGGGGGAAGGGGAGGTCGCGGCCTTGCCCGGTTGCTGGACTCGGTGGGCCGCCCATTTTCCCGGGCAGGCCTTTTCTCAGCCCAAGAGCAGAGTCGTCATTTCTCTAAAAATGGAGATCCACGTGCTCAAATTTGAGCATTCAAATGCGTTTGTATGGTAGTTATTGGGCAAAATTACCGGACAACCCTTTTAAAAAACTATAAATAGCCCCCTTCTCTACTTTATTTGGATCCTTTTTCAAACTCTAAACTCTCTCTCTCTCTCTCTCTCTTTCTAGCTTCTCCTTCTCTATGCTCTCATCTGCTCAGCGGGCTAAGAAGGTTTAGTAGGCTCAGTCTACCAAGAGCCTCAAGCAGACCATAACAGTTTGGCGCTGTATGTGGGAACATAGTTCCTTAGAGATTTCTTGACTCAACAAAGCATGAGAAGATGACAAGACGAATCACACACACAACCAAGGGGTCGGTCTATAAAGTTCGCGCCGACCCGGGACCATCACACTCTCTCATCAACATCCTCATATGCGGAAGCAACAGAAAACACACCCATAACCTTCTTAGCAGGATGCATGGCCCAGATGGAAGAGCAACAGGCTGAGATGTTGGCCCTGCTAAGGAACCGCAGAACACCGCATGCCCCAACAGCACCCCCAGCTCCAGTCAGTACTCCATCACCACAAGTTCACGATCAAAGAGTTGATCAGAAAGAGGACTCCGAGTCCTTGTAAGAAGCTAGTACAGGACACCTTGTTCTCCATACTAGGGCCGCCATAACCAGTACACTTAGCAAACATCAGCGTGTGAGTGCCCCCGAAGACTCGGTAAGAGGAATGACCAGAGAGGAGATAAGGGTACTGTTTGAAGAGGAGTTCGGCCAGCTTGGCGGTTGTGCTGCGCACATCCACCGCCCTATAAAAAACGAATCACTGTTGGTGCTAGAGGTCTTGGCACACCCGGTCCAGCAGGATTCAAGCTTCTAAGTATTGAGTATTACATGGGATCGAGGACCCCCACAAGCATGTGAATCACAACTCCATAATCCTTCACATCTACAACACTCTCGATCAGTTGCTCAGCCAAGTTTTCCCCGCCACATTGAAGGGCCAGACAAGAACGTGGTTCCACTTGCTTAGAGATTGGATGGTCCAAAACTTCACTCAGCTCACCTAACAGTTATTGGACCAATTCATCGCCAACCACCGCATCATTAAGGATCCGTCACGTCTCTCCAGGATCTGCCAGAATGAGGGGGAAATCCTCAAGAAGTTTCGTCGTTTCACTGGGGAAGCATGGAAGATCTCGGGGTGGACCCTGAACTCATGCGTGGAGTCTTTCTCAGGGGACTCTGACCTAGAGGATTCTACTCTGCCTTGATGAGAGAAACTGTCCCCAGTTACCCAGACCTAGTGCACAGATTGAGTTGAGGCTCAGATCACGGCCTACAAAGCGATCAAGGCATAATGTCGATAATTCGATGGTGCCACAAAGAGGAAGAGAGAGGAAGCAACATCGAGGTGCCATGAGGAGCGTCAAATGAATCCCCGCCAACAAGAATAACACATGAATCAACCTGCCCCCAACCATAACAAGAATGTAACCCACTCAATACTTCATGAGCTAATGTGCTCTACGTCATTCAAGATGATCCAGCACTACGGATGTCGCGAGAGATCCCTGTGGGCAAGGGAGATCAGGCAAAATATTGTGAGTTCTATAGGGGGATGGGTCATTCTACTGAGGAATGTGTCAGGTTGAAAGATGAAATCGAACGGCTCAATCGACAAGGAATACTTGGAAGATTTCTTCAAGACAATATAAGGAACCAGCCAGTCTTGCAAAGGAGGGAACATTGATCTATGCTCTAGGAAGCACAAGGGGCAGACAAGTTGTGGGAGCGATGGAGACTATAGTTGGGTTTCCATTCGCCACCATAAATTCCATCACACAGACTAAGAAGGATCATAGCATGTCAGTAAAAGAAAAGATTAGCTTCGGGGACAAGGATCTAGAAGGGCTACTTATGTCACACTAGGACCCGTTGGATATTACCCCCAAAATCAGTGACCCGATCTTCAACCCTAAGCAGATAATAGTGGACAATGGTAGACTAATCAACGTAATGTTCATGCCAGCTCTATGAGGAATGCACATCTCAAAGGAAAGGCTCCAGCTAGCGGCGGGTCCGATATACAACTTCAACGGAGGACCAGACCCCATTGAAGATACGATCACGTACCCTACCAGACACTTTAAGAGAATTCTCAAAGCAGGCGATGCCAGGGTTTGCCACTAATTGTCGTGCTCAGGGATGAGCCCTCGTGAACTCCGCACCAACGCAGATCGAAGGAGAACCCTTCTCCCGCACAGTGGGTCGAAGCCTATGCATGGGTTTGCACCTCATCGCCATGCTCTGGGATGAGCGATTGCAAAATCCCCATGCCGCGGATCGAAGGTCAACCCTTCTCCCCTACAGTGGGTCGAAGCCTACGCCCGAGTTTTCCCCTAATCGTTGCTCTCAAGGACGATCCCTCGCAAACTCCCTACCACCGCGAATCGAAGGATAACCCTTTTCCCATGTAGTGGGTCGAAGCCTACGCAAGGTTTTCACTAGGGCTGTAATGGTTTAATTTGGTTCGGTTTTTAATCAAAACCGCTAACCAAACCACCCACGTGTGGTTACAAAAATCTGAAATCGAATCGAACCGAAAACACCATTGGAAACTAACCGAACCGCTCGGTTTGGTTCGATTCGGTTTGAGTGGTTCAATAATTAAAAGAAAAAAATTGCTGCTGGGAACTTACAAGATCAATATTAGAATTGATAAGGCTATTAATGTCAGACCAAGACATTGTCGAAGTTATCGTCATAATAAAAAAAATCATTAACTGATTTTCTATCCCGACATATGTATAGACTTTCTGTGGTTAATCAAGAATAGTTTCTCCCTTTAATTTTACTATAGAAAGAAAGTGACACTAAATCATAAAGCTATCATACAATGAAAAATATTAATGTTAAAAATAAATGAAAAAATTTCATGTTAAAAATAGTTGTGCTATCAAGACTTAATTAATATATTATACTCAGCATAAAATAGTAAAAATTAATAATTATATTGTTTATTATTAATAAATTAGACTTAGAGCTTATGAAATAAAGTATCCTAAATAAAATAAAATATAATTAAAGCTAATATGGTTTGGTTCGGTTTGACTCAGTTCGGTTTGACACTCTGAACTGTGAATCGAACCGAACCACGCGGTTTTTCAAAAAATGGAACCGTGACCGAACCGTGGGATACTAAAACCGAACCGAACCGTGCGGTTTGATTTGGTTCGGTTCGGTTAGGCGGTTCAGTTGGTTCCGGCTTACACCCCTAGTTTTCACCTATTCGTCGTGCTCAGGGACGAGCCCTCTTAAATTCCCCACTGTCATAGATCGAAGGTCAACCCTTCTCCCCCGCAGTAGGTTGAAGCATATGCCAGGATTTGCCCCTCATCGCCGCTCTCATGGACAAGCCCTCGCGAACTCCCCACTACCGGGGATCGAAGGATAACCCTTCTCCCCCACATTTAGATGAAGCCTACGCCAGAGTTTGCCCCTCACCGTCACTCTTAGGGAGAGCCCTCGCGAACTCCCCACTGCCAGGGTTCAAAGGACAACCCTTCTCGACTATAGTGAGTAGAAGCTTATGTCAGGGTTAACCCCTCATCGTCGCTCTCAGGGACGATCCCTTGCGAACTCCCCACCACAGCGGATCGATGGACAACCCTTCTCCCCTGTAGTGGGTCGAATCCTATGCCAAGGTTTGCCCCTTATCATCGCTCTCAGGGACGATCCCTTGCAAACTCCCCACTGTTGCGGATCGAAGGACAACCCTTCTCCTATACAGTGGGTTGAAGACTATGCCAGGGTATGCACCGCATCAGCGACCATCGTCGGGCCCGGCCGCCCGTAAAGTAGGTGTCGGCCATCTCCGTCGCCAGCCGTTCGTTGGTGTTCCCGTCGGCCATTCTGGTGCCTCTTCTCTCTGACATCTGATCGGCCCGCCACAATCGCGACCGTCCATTACGCTGGAAACCCCCCACGTAACCACCATTGTTAGTGGGGAGAGGCCATGATTTTAGTGGTGACTTGTATTTATCGAATATTATGTAAATAATGTTTGCATCAAACTATACAGAATACGGTCTGCATTTAGTAATTTGGGGGGAGTTATGGTATGTGGATAGTCTGGTAACCACTATAACTATCCCGAAGCCTAAAAAATGAGCCCCAGACCTCCTCATTTCTCATTTTTTTTCTCTAAGCTTTCTTCTTCCCCAGACCAGAGCTCTATCAGAATTATCCCACGAGCCGCCACCTCTCCACTAGAAATTCGACTAAGTCCACCGAAAAAGAGCAAGCTTCGCCAATCGTTCGGAGAAGCCCCTTAGCGTACAACATCCCGAAAGTTCTAGCCATCTCCATTCTTCTTGCTCTGCGGCCGTGTTCTAACTTCGTGCAATGCCTAAGAGCACTCGTTATCGCCAGGAAGCTATAAAACCTTAGCCACACTTAGAGCGGTCTGTTGCCCACCGAGCGCCTGAAAAGTCTCTCTCATCTCCAAGTCGTAATGAAGGGCGACATGTCGCCCTCAGCTCTATGAACAAGTTGTATCCCAAAGATGATAGTGGAGTTCGACTGGCACCGACCCGGTCATGTGATTTTTTACCCGGTTGAGGGGTGTTTCCACACTAAAACTGGCTTTTGCATTTGTTCTCTTATTTTGTGACTGTTTGCACGCTCGATCGCTCCCGGGTTAAGCCGCTCCAATCTAGACCGGTTTAGGAGAGTTGAGTTTGGCCGCAACGATACACATATGCGTTCTAAATATATAAATATTCTTTTGATTAAAATTTTTAATTAGTGTTCTCTTGCACACAAAAAAGTTATTACGTGACTTCGTTTATTTTTGAAAATCAAGCTCCAATACTGTATTCGTCGACTACTAGTTTCTTAACCTTCTTAAAAGGTCCCCTAGGTTAAATTTGTTGAATTTTTTGAAGTGAAAGTGACGCCCTGGGCGGACTGTCCGCGCAGACTGTGCGGACAGGGATGGAGGCTAGCCAGATCAGCTAGTGATCTGCAGTCTGTTTGTTCCCTGGAAGTAACCGGGCAGATAGGTGTTGGAGTTACCATTGTGATCTGGAAGTGATCAAGCATGTAATCTCACTGCCAACGCGATATGAGCCTGCATGGTCGCACATAAGAGATGTGGAGAAGTTGGATGACTGACTGTGTTGGTAAAGGTTACCAATCACCGACCTGAATAGGGTTATGGGCAAAGTGTTGCCTTATATGATCATCGGGTTGGGCAAATGTTGCCTTGAAGGGCTGGTTGGGATTGTCGTCCGAGGGTCGATGACATTAGTCGAGAATCGTCTTCTGATTCCCGCCGATCGGCGAGAATCGTCTCTCTGATTCTCGCCGATCGACGAGAATCGTCGAGAATCAATTGTTGATTCTCGACGATCGACTACTTCGACAATTGTCGTCGACCGCGGTTCGACGATCGTCGAGTATCGTTGTGTATCATCGAGCGCGGCTCGACGATCGGCGAGAATCGTCGAGTATTGTACTCTGATTCTCGCCGATCCTGTATGATACTCGTCGACTGATTCTCGCCGAACCTGCTCAGTGATTCTCGCCGATTGTCGCTGATTCTCACCGAATGATACTCGCTGATTCTGAACCCTAATTTCGGGTGGTCTGCGAATAGCGGAGTTTCTAAGTCTTTTATGCCTTTGGTATAAAAGGGACACTTAGGGTTTTCGGGATAACACACGCTTGCTCGTGATTTTCTCCTGTAGCGAATCGAACCCGATGGAAGAGTTCCGCTCATTCGCTCCGCCGATCCCGATTCCCGCCGCCGGAAGAGTTCCGCCGCCGTGTTCGCTCCGTCGACCACCTCTTCTCCGGTGACTGTCGCTGGTGCTGCAATCCCTGGCGTGGACCTAGCAATCCGTGGGAAAGCAAAGGTGCGGTCTTCTCCATCCCGATCTTCCGTGTGACGGAAAGCCCGGTATTCTCCCGCTCGTGTGGACTTCTGCAGAAACGTGGATACTATTCCACGTAGAACTCGCCACCAGCAGAAATCAAAGTTTGGAGCATCTCCGTTGGGTTGTGACTCAACGCCACTGAGGTAATTTTTGCCTAGTTTTGCTAACTTCTTGATTCAACGTTCATAGCCCGATCCACATCTCTTTGGGTTTTTCTTGATGTTTATTTTTCCGCTGCGTGCACAAGCATTGTGTCATCCTCATAGAGAAACCCAACAGTGGTATCAGAGGGAGGTTGCGGCCATGATCGTTGTTTTGGAAGTTTGTTATTCCAGTGCGTGTAAACCTAGGGATTTAGAAGTGTTCTAAATGTCTAGATTTAGTCTTGGTTCCCGCCAAGAACGTCTGGAATTGCGTGGGAATTTCTAAGTGTTAGAAATTGTTGTCTCCTTAGCAGTAACCATCCCTCGAGTATGTTTTGGATTGTGAATCCAACATAGAGAGATGAGCTTGTCTACTGCTTTAAGTTGAGTTGTCTTTGCCTTTGTCCAATGCATGTAAATCTGAGGATTTGGAAATTTCCGGATGTTCAGATTTAGCCCTTCCTTCTATCAATTGTTGATGGTGTTAGGATGTGCACATAAGGGATGCATGTGGTTTAGAATTTTGTTTTTCTTTGGATGTGCACATTGATCAAATGTTGATCATGGTTAATTGTTAACCTATAATTGAAAAATCCCTTCATCTAATATTAAGTGTTCGGATGCCTTCCGATGGATGACACTCTTCCTGCCTCGATCGATGAAGTGTGGGCTTGCCAAAGCAAGGTGCATTAATCTATCTTGGTAAGGGTGCGAGCGGATAATTGTGATATCCCACTGTCGACATCGGGTCCAGCTTAACTAGGTGACCTCAAAGGTTGAGTGCCTAGAGGCATAGGGTTGGCATGCACCATATGATGGATGCGAATAAGGAGTTATTCACCAACCATACAAGAATTGCATGAGGATGCAATTGGCAAGCGTTGCCTACCTAAATAACCGCATCGTGAGAGGAACGCCAAAGCGGACTCATAGTGTTGGTGAAATACGGATCTTGTCCACTAAGAGAGTAGCTCGCATGAACTCTCTGAATTGTTAGTGAGGGCTATCATTTCGAATAAAATAGTGGGAGTATTTTAATTGAAGTCCAGATTAAAATAAATTGTATTTGAAATTTGGTACTGATTTTATTCTGCATAAATTCTTGTAGAATTCCATGGCAAGTGTTTCACACTCCACGTTGTCTCTGAGAGCCATCCTTGAGAAGGATAAGCTCAGTGGGACAAATTACATGGACTGGTACATGAACCTGAGAATTGTTCTCAGGCAGGAGCGAAAGCTCTATGTCTTGGAAGAAGAAGCCCTCGAGGTGCCGACCGGGAACTCTTCCCGTGCTGAGAAAGATACTTATAAGAAGTATACAGACGATGCTTTGGATGTCGAATGTCTTATGCTTGCCACCATGAACTCTGAGCTTCAGAAGCAACATGAGAACATGGGGTGCAAGGAGATTGACGAGCATCTCAAGAAAATGTTTCAAGTGCAGGCTCGTCAAGAGAGGTTCGACATCACGAAAGCGTTGTTTCAGTGCAAGATGGGAGTTCGAGACTCAGTAGGGACTCACGTACTCAAGATGATTGGGTATATCGAGAACCTTGAAAGGCTGGCTTTTCCTCTTGGTCAAGAGTTGGCCACGGATCTGATCCTGCAATCGTTGCCCGACAGTTATGAGCAGTTTGTCTTGAACTACAACATGAATGAGATAGACAAGACACTGCCCGAACTCCTAGGCATGTTGAGAACTGCCGAAATCAACATGAAGAAGGCCAAGCCTGCCAGCCTCATACTGATGGTGCATAAGGGCAAGGGCAAAGCCAAGGGTTCCAAGAAGACGAAGGTGGGACCTAAGTCATATCTTGAGCCCAAGTCTTCAGCACTGATGAAAAAGAAAAGCACGGTGAAGGATGGGAAATGCCACCACTGTGGCAAGGCTGGTCATTGGCGGAGGAACTGTCCTTCGTATATTGAGGGTCTGCAGAAATTGAGGGGAGGTATGACTTCCGCTTCTAATATCTACGTTATAGAGATAAACCTTCTGCTCCTTCATCTTGGGTATTGGATACCGGATGTGGTTCTCACATTTGTACAAATGTGCAGGAACTGGGGAAGGAGAAGATTGCTGAGTAAAGGGGAGGTGGACCTCCGCGTCGGCAATGGAGCAAGAGTTGCTGTTGTAGCCGTAGGAGTTTACCGTCTTTCTTTGCCCAGTGGGCTTGTAATAGAACTAGATAACTGTTATTTTGTTCCGGCGATAACTAGAAACATTATATCTATTTCATGTTTGGATATGATTGGATTTTCTTTTATAATTAAGAACAATTGTTGTTCTATATTGAGCCCGAAGAATGATGTTTGTTATGCTGTAGCCCAATTGTTTAATGGTCTTATGTTTTGAACTTGGACAATCTGATCTGTAATGTAGAAAACAATAAAAAGACTAAGAACAAATGACTCAAACCCTACGTATCTCTGTCATTGTCGTTTGGGCCATATCAACGAGAAGCGCATATCCAGCTCCATAGAGATGGACTTTGGACTCATTTGATTATGAATCATTTGAGCGATGCGAATCTTGTTTGTTAGGCAAAATGACTAAAGCTCCTTTCACTGGTTATACTGAGAGGGCTGAGGATCTTTTGGGTGTTGTACATAGTGATGTATGCGGACCCATGAGTTCCATGGCTAGAGGTGGGTATTTATACTTTGTTACATTACTGATGATTTCAGTAGATACGGATATGTGTATCTTATGAAGTGCAAATCTGAGACCTTTGAAAAGTTCAAGAGTTCAAGAATGAAGTAGAAAACCAGTTGGGTAAAAGGGTTAAAGCACTCCGATCTGATCGAGGTGGCGAATACCTGAGTCATGAGTTCCGTGATCATCTGAAAGAGTGTGGTATTGTATCACAGCTCACTCCACTAGAACACCACAACATAATGGTGTGTCTGAGAGGAGAAATCGTACTTTGTTAGACATGGTACGTTCGATGATGATTCATGCAGACTTGTCTGTTTCCTTTTGGGGTTTTGCTTTAGAGACTGCTGCAATGACATTGAATCGCGCTCAACTAAAACGGTTCTGAAGACACCATATGAGATATGGACTGGGAAGCGTCCTAGTATGTCATTCATTAAAATTTGGGCTGTGAGGCATACGTGAGACGTCAAATGCATGACAAGCTGGAACCAAATCGGATAAATGTATCTGGTGGGATATCCTAAGGAAACGAAAGGGTATTACTTTACCTACCGTCTGAGGGCAAAGTGTTTGTCGCAAGGACTGGTGTCTTCTTGGAGAAGGAGTTCTTATCAAGAAAGACTGAAAAGGTAGAGCTTGAAGAAGTTCAAGAACCACATGTAGTGAATGAACCGGAATTGGATTCTGAGACAGGACTACAAGATATTGTAGCTAGAGAACCTGCTCAGGGAACACAAGTCCTACGTAGATCTGGTATATACGAGGTTAAGCCTAAGAGATATGGATTTCTCGTGTCTCAAATAGGTAATGTGTTGCTGGATCATGATGATGAACCATCAACCTACCAAGAGGCTATGAATGGACCGGACTCCGACAAATGGCTTGAGGCTATGAAATCGAAATGGACTCCATGTATGCAAACCAAGTTTGGAACTTGGTGGAACACCTGAAGGGGTACGACCCATAGGGTGCAAGTGGGTCTTCAAGAAGAAGACCGACATGGATGGGAATGTACAGACATTCAAAGGGCGACTGGTGGCTAAGGGTTTCAAGCAAATTCATGGTATTGACTATGATAAGACTTTTTCCCCTGTTGCCATGGTAAAGTCCATTAGGATATTGCTTGTTATTGCTGCGTATTAGACTACGAGATCTGGCAGATGGATGTCAAAACGGCTTCCTTAATGGAAACCTCCTTGAGGAAGTGTATATGACACACCCGAGGGTTTTGTATCCCTAGATGAAGCCACTAAATATGCAAGCTGAATAAGTCCATTTATGGACTGAAACAGGCCTCTCGAAGTTGGAATCTTCGTTTTGATGAGAAAATCAAAGAGTTTGGTTTCATCAAGAATGAAGATGAGCCTTGTGTTTACAAGCGAATCAGTGGGAGCATTGTTGTCTTCCTGATATTGTATGTAGATGACATACTGTTGATCGGGAACGACATTCCTACCCTGAAAGTTGTTAAGAACAACCTAGGGAACTGCTTTTCAATGAAGGATTTGGGTGAAGCAACTTATATACTCGGTATTAAGATCTATAGAGATAGATCGAAGAAGTTGCTGGGTTGACCCAGAGTACGTACATCGAAAGTGTTGAAGCGGTTCAACATGCTTGAGTCCAAGAAAGGATTTTGTGCCCATGTCTCATGGTGTGAATCTCTCTAAGGACCAGTGTCCAAAGTCTTGTGAAGATAGGACCGCATGAAGTTGATTCCATATGCTTCGGCAATTGGATCAATCATGTACGCGATGTTATGTACTCGACCCGATGTCTCCTTTGCTTTGAGCATGACTAGCAGGTATCAGTCAGACCCCGGTGAGTGTCACTGGATTGCAGTCAAGAATATCCTGAAGTACTTGAGAAGGACTAAGGACGTGTTCTTGGTGTATGGTGGAGAGGAAGAGCTCGTTGTAAGTGGTTACACGAATGCTAGCTTCCAAACTGATCGAGACGACTCCAAGTCTCAGTCAGGTTTTGTGTTTTGCTGAATGGAGGAGCTGTGAGCTGGAAGAGTTCCAAGAAAGAGACAGTTGCTGATTCTACAACAGAGCCGAGTATATCGCAGCAGCTAATGCGGCGAAGGAGGCTGTATGGATTAGGAAATTCATCGGCGAGCTTGATGTATTTCTAGCATTGTTGGTCCCGTAGTTCTCTACTGTGATAACAATGGTGCAATTGCACAATCTAAGGAACCTAGATTCATCAGCGCTCCAAGCACATACTCCGCGGTTTCATCTTATTCGTGAGATTGTCGAACGAGGAGATGTAAACATTTGCAGAGTGCCGACTGAGGAAAATATTGCGGATCCGCTGACAAATCCTCTCGCGCAGAGAAAGCATGATGGTCATACTAGATCGATGGGTATACGATACCCAAATGATCAACTACTAGCGAGAATCTTGTGGGTTGCATGTAATCTTGTATTTTGTTGGTTGTTTGTTCATATGATGAACTGTGTACCTAGTTTTTCTTTTACAATTAATGACAAGTTCTTTTATTATGTCTTTTTCTATATGATAGTTAAATGTTAACATAATAGATACCCTTAGAATGTTCGCTTCATGGGACATCAAGTACGTGACTTGAATGTGAGAGCCCATGATTTATTTGAAGCTTCATTCTTAAAGGTCCTGGTCGAGTATCATCATAGAAGCTAAGGGTGATGATGATACATGAAGGCTAGCACGTGTGTTGACTGATACTGGTTTCTCACAGGTCATGATATTGTGATATCAAGTCATCACGTGGGTACTTGTTAGTGAACAAGTTGTATGGACACGACCAACCTGAGACTACTCTGTGGATTGTCATCCAATCGTGTCACGAGTAGGTCTCAATTGACCATGGTGTTGTGATCCTTTGACCTGAAGTCACCACATTCATCAAGTGAGGAAGAGCGTGCTTTGATGCCATCTAAAGTCTTCCTTGAGAAAGGTTGATGATAAGGGTGGTTGTTGGGCATGTTACGAATCATTTGGGTGTTTGTGTGTGAGCAGATATGGGATTTGTCCTCTTGTATGACAGGAGTTGCATCCATGGGCCCCTTGATGGAACTGGACTGAGAAATGCATGGCCATGCTTGATTGAGTCAATATGTGATATTGGACTCACCATTCTCTGGAAGTCCGTCCTGGATCAAGAAACTGGATTGAGCTATTACGAGGGTGACACGGTCATACCTCTAGTTCTTTCCGGATGTAAGGGACAAAGGGACAAAGACAACGCTGATACATTGGTCATAAAGGCTTATGAGTTATAAACTCATATTGCTTGGGGAGCAATGATGCATTGCTAGATGCCGCTCATTGTTTGTGAGGTTTTTGGTTTGATACTTTCGAGATCAAGTGGGAGTCTGTTGGAGTTACCATTGTGATCTGGAAGTGATCAAGCATGTAATCTCACTGCCAACGCGATATGAGCCTGCAGGGTCGCACATAAGAGATGTGGAGAAGTTGGGATGACTGTGTGTTGGTAAATGTTACCAATCACCGACCTGACTAGGGTTATGGGCAAAGTGTTGCCTTATAGGATCATCGGGTTGGGCAAATGTTGCCTTGAAGGGTTGGTTGGGATTGTCGTCCGAGGGTCGATGACATTAGTCGAGAATCGTCTTTGATTCCCGCGATCGGCGAGAATCGTCTCCTGATTCTCGCGATCGCGAGAAATCGTGCGAATCAATGTGTGATTCTCGACGATCGACTACTTCGACATTGTCGTCGACGTGGTCGACGATCGTCGAGTATCGTTGTGTATCGTCGAGCGCGGCTCGACGATCGGCGAGATCGTCGAGTATTGTACTTGATTCTCGCCGATCCTGTATGATACTCGTCGACTGATTCTCGCGAACCTGCTCAGTGATTCTCGCCGATTGTCGCGATTCTCACGAATGATACTCGCCGATTCTGAACCCTAATTTCGGGTGGTCTGCGGTAGCGGAGTTTCTAGTCTTTTTGCCTTTGTTTTAATATAACAAAGGGACATTGGGTTTTCGGGGATACCACAGCTTGCTCGCGATTTTCTCCTGTAGCGAATCGAACGACGGAAGGTTCCGCTCGTTCGCTCCGCGATCCGATCCCCCGCGGAAGAGTTCGCCGCGTGTTCGCTCATCGACCACCTCTTCTCGGCGACTCTCGTGGTGCTGCAATCTCTGGCGCGGACCTAGCAGTCGTGGGGAAAGCAAAGGTGCGGTCTTCTCCATCCCGATCTTCCGTGTGACGGAAAGCCGGTGTTCTCCCGCTCGTGTGGACTCTGCAGAACGTGGATACTATTCCACGTAGAACTCGCCACCAGCAGAAATCAAAAGTTTGGAGCATCTCGTTGGGTTGTGATCAACGCCACTGAGGTAATTTTTGTCTAGTTTTGCTAACTTCTTGATTCACGTTCATAGCCCGATCACATCTCTTTGGGTTTTTCTTGATGTTTATTTTTCCGCTGCGTGCACAAGCGTTGTGCCATCCTCATAGAGAAACAACACTAGGATGTTTTATGCGGAGTTCACTGAGTCCAGGTGCGGATGGTTTTGAGCGGAGAGATCGACATGGCCTTCTTCTTTGATCTCCTCTAGTGCGGTTTGGTGGTAACCACACAATTCGCCGGTTTGTGTGGACTGGCCTTGTATCCGCTGGTGCTGTGTTTGCATCATGGTTGGTGGTGGTATGTGGACTTGGTTTAGATTTGTACCAAGTCCACGTGTGCTCAGTTGGGAGATCGCGTG